>LQRL01100737.1:0-65675 GCA_001703475.1 Hydroides elegans
ATGTTTTAATTGTGTTTATGTCATAATGTAAGAGTTATGATTGTTGTACCGTTATTTTGACATTAAGGTATACTAGTTTATTTAATCAAACATGATATATTCATTGTCATTGGTTGTAAATGCATATTTCTTTTTGATGATTTTACACACAAAAAAACAACGATTCGGTCAAATATTTAATATTGTCGTGGCCGTTGGTTTTGATAAATGATAATTACAATGTGCTGTAGTGCCGCATTTTTCAACCATTGATGACAAGAATGTGTCATATAATTTGGCAACACTAGAAAAAAAAGCGTTTGATAAATTTATATCTTAGAAAACTCAACTTGTCCGTCCGGATATTTTCGCTGTGAAAGTGGTGAATGTACTCATGAATCCAATTTATGTGATACCTATCAGAGTTGTCATGACGGCGATGATGAAAAAAATTGTGGTGAGAGTAAATATTTTCAGCAATTGAGTCATTAAAGATGTTGTTTAATAAACAAGTGTCTGAATCGTGCATAAGAAGATACAATGTTTGATATATACAATATAAACTGTATTATAAAATAGTCATATATAAGCAATAATGACAACATTAATGTTTTTAAATCAATCTAGATTTCAAATTGCGCAAGATTCACCATTCAGCATGTATAAAAACATTCAAATATATTCTTTTTAGAACATCACATATGCCCTGACAACAAATTTCGTTGTGCCAGTGGTCAGTGTTTGGAATATGAGTATCGGTGTGATGGACGAGGGAAATGTTCAGATAGGAGCGATGAATGGAATTGTGGTGAGGTGTTTTATATTAGATAGTCACCAACGTTTTGTCTATTACAAACGCCCCTTTAGATCGAAAAAATCGGGCAGACTTTCGGTCAGTTATTTACAAATAAGTAACAATATAATTGACAAGATACTTGCTATGATAAATATGTAAACGGGGTTGTAGAAAGATGTTGTTGTTATTATTAACATCATATATAAAACACGTTTTTGTAATTTTGTTTTGAAATTATTAAAACGCGATTTCAAATAACCAAAATCATGGTTTTCGTGGCCTTTTACCGCCAGTAGAGCCATCATAATTGATTGATTATGATTGAGAAGTTGTCGAATTTTCTTGTTCTACTCAGAAACGTTTAATATCTTTAAAATCAATTATTGATACTGAACATCTGATAGAGAAATATGATGAAGTGCTCTCAATGCTATTTCGCGGTGGACCTCTATTTAACTATTGATAATTCTTGCAAAAAGGTGGTATATATTCGAGTGCATAGTTTCTGTATAATTAGATTGATGTTTATCGTGTATATTGATCAGCACCAGTAATGTGTGTTCAGGTGTTTTACAATATGTCAGGTATTTTGCAAGGCAACCCAATGTCCAACATTTTTTTTCACGTGCGAAATAAAATATTAATTTTAAAATGTCACGTTACATGTAAAAAACGTTAATGGATAAGCCATATTCATATAATTTATATTTGCATTTATATTATGACACTATTTTTAATGCTTTTCATAAAAAATCCTTAGAGAACTCAACTTGTCCTTCGGAATATTTTCGATGTGAAAGTGGTGAATGCATTAATAAATCACGTTTTTGTGATTTAGTCAGTGATTGCCCTGACGGCGATGATGAACGCAACTGTGGTAAGAGTATATTTCTTAAAAAATTAAACAATTTTGACTTATTTTCTGTGTAATAATGGGACTTAGAACAGCTTAATGTTAAGGAAATAAGAATGTTCTTGTGTGAGTTTTCTTTAAGCACAAGGGAAACAGAAAAAAATTCTACACTTGGTCGACTGAGACTCATGTACAGCTTTTATCGAAACTTTAACTCAACTTCATTCTCTGCCCATGGAATAGGGTATAATTAAGATTTAGGAGGATGTATATTGTTTGAAAATAATATGTTTTCGGGGTAACAATGTTAAATCATTCCAAATTTTGACCAATATGCCATTGAAATGTACTATGGTTACACCATGTTGCACCATTTCAAGTAAATGTCAAATATACGTTGCATTGCTAAAGAGATAAGGGGGTGGTTTTCATAATCTTAATATAAAATATGTGTTATGATTGAAACAGATAACTTCGGCATTTAAGCAATATTACTAAGTTTGTATATATTTGTTAAGTATATGTTATTAAACTTAAATATGAAACAGTATATAATATAAATACAACATGTTTTAGCCCCAAAACAATGTTATTTTAATAATATATAAATAACTATCATATTTCAAGAAAATCACATATGCCTAGACCAGAGATTTCGTTGTTCTACCGGTCAGTGTTTAGGCTATAAACGTCGATGTGACAAAATTGGAGATTGTCTTGATAACAGTGATGAGTTGAATTGTGGTATAGTGTTTTATATAAAAGTTATTTAATTCATGTAAACTGTAAGGTTATCCATTCCAATGTTGAGCCAATATTCATTAACGTTGCTTATAAATAAATCTAAATCACCCACGCATGAACAACGAATTGAAATGATTAAATAAAGCATATTTGTTTCATTTCTTTCATTCTTTTATATAATGTTCTGTTTCAACAAGAAATATAACTCTTAATGTAATAATATGAATTACAATATATGACAATGATTCATTGCAGCATCCTGTTTTACCGGACTAAACTTTCACTGCACCCACAAGTCGTTTTGTTTGTTGTTTGAGACACGTTGTGATTCAAAAGACGATTGTGGTGATGGTTCAGATGAAGGAAACTGTAGTAAGTAGAATGAGCCTCAAACAACGCAGTGCAAATAATGAATATTAAGCTTATAAAAATTCGGGTTATTGTTGTTAGGCGATTAGCATATTACTATTTTATCAACAGCATTATATTCACTGGAGATCTTTCTCGTTGCATACAAATAGACCCAATCAATAATTACTAAATCCAGTTGAAGCTGGCTGCTACAATTAATTGATGTATGGGGAGAATTCGCACCCATTCAGGCGTTACATATTGTGCAATTTATAAAAATAAAAAATTCAAATGTACATATTTTTAGCAATGTCAGTTTGCCCCGACACATATTTCCGATGTAATAATGGTCAATGTATTATTGCAAACCAAGAATGCGATGGCAATACACACTGTATCGACGCTAGCGATGAGACATTTGCTCTTTGTAGGTTGAATTGTATAAATTCAAATATAAATAAGGTTGCTTTAAAATGAAAATTGTTTAATAATGTTATAATGTTACATTTACAATAAATGATAAAATTTTAGCTTAGGATCTATAACATACACTTTGGTGTATTTTGATAGTCTTCACCACTAAAGGGTTATTTGTTAAGGTAGATGATTATCATATTCCGTTCATTTATGTTATAGGCAAACTGGCCAATTCCATTTACATCACACTCGGAACGGTGGGACTTTGTGTGTTTACGCTCATTTGCTTGTGTGTTTATCGTCAACGAACACAACGCAACGCGACATTCCACCAGATTCAAGGTACAGCACGACAAGAAGTACCAGACACACAACAACCACCAAGTAGTAGACACTCCTTGGTATCGAGCATTTACGACGAAATAGAGATGTACCAACCAACCGGACGAAATGAAGCGAGCGGCTTGTCAACGGTTTATACTGGGTTAACCAGTGATCCATACGCGTATGATGAACTGTATGGACTACAGCGGATTGCTATTCCTCAGCCGGCACACGAAGAAAACCAAACAGAATCAAAAGAGGGGACAAATGCTCGAACATGGGCATCGCTTCCGATTGATCTAAATCAAGTGGATGACCAAGATAAACGTTGCCTAGAAGATCAAGTCGAATATGTCGACATGCTGCCTAATCGACTGGAGGTTAATACAAATGGCGGGATTTGTACAAATGTGGGCCTTTCAAAAAGCATGAACGATGTGATCGGTTTCCGTAAAGCCAACAAAGACATGATTAAGAAAACCTGGCGTTGTTAAATGCAAGGAAATATAAATGATCATGAACTGGATAAGAGCATTGCTAAAGGCAAATAACACCTTAAATCATTGATATTGAGTATGCATCAGTTTTTAATTGGAACATTGGAGTTAGAAGCAATACTTTCGATAACAAGCATGCATTTAACAAATATATTATAATAATGTTGTGAATATATTGCATGGCCCAATATCATTTAAAACCCTTTCATATATTATTAATACTTGTACAGTTACGATCTTCAGATGTTTAATTAAAATACATATATATAATGTAAATATTATTCCTTTTGAAATTGTATATGGTGTTTATTGTATATAGTGATGTTATGTATGTTTCTGACTTAAACATAATTATGTTAAACTCAAACTATGCTTATAATAAAAATATTTGTCGTCTTTCTTTCTGTAAAACACGTTACGCAAATCACTTGACTTTTTTCATTATTATGACATTTGTCTTATCCAAAATATTTGTAAGATATTGTAATGCAAATAAAAGATTTCATTGTGTGCACATATACTTTTTGATTCTTATATCATTATATACTGTTTATATAGCGACATACATTAGCATGTTTATAGCGTGTTTACAATACGAGAAAACAAGTTATTACTGATATGATATAATAGAAAACAATGACATGATTTAAACTAATTTACTTCGTAATTTATTTAACTCTTTAAAATACTGGTTTTTGTTGTTGTTTGGTGCGTTAACCAAATATCATATACTTCAAAAACGGAGGAGCTAGGCCGCTGAGGGTATTATAGGTGAGAAGTATAACCTTATTACGGAATCTTGATCAAACCAGCAACCAACGCAGAGTTATCAGTAATTTAACACTTTCGACCACACGTAAGTCACCGGTAATCAGTCGCGCTGAATAATTATGCAGCCGTTGAAGTCTGTCTAGCTGTGTTTCTGCTATCCCATAGAGTACAGCGTTTGCATAATCAAGTCTTGAAATAACGCTGGAGTGAATAAATATCTTGGCCGCCATAGGCGTCATATATTTGCAGATTACCCAACCTTATGTATGTGACTGACATGTTCAGTCAGTTTCTTCAAACATTGATCTCAGATTCCGCACAAACTTTTTCATCTTGATATCCGCACCACCAACTCTAATAGACATTCGTTGAATTATTGACACCTGTTGGTGGGTTCTAAAAAGATGAATTCTGTTTTTGACTCGTTCAATTTCATTTTGCCCCTAGTCATCCATTATATCGAGGACTCCAAAAATGAAAATGAAGATGATTGCGATTCGATGTCGTTTGGAGTTTGTGGAGCTGGGTGTCGTCGGCAAATAGTTGATATATCACATGTAGAAGACGGAGAAGGTTGTCATCCAATGGACAAACATACTTTCGGTCCCCATCCGGAACCCCGAGAAAAGCCTGTTTCGATCGTAACAGGATCTGATAGACGGTTCTTGATTGTCACTCGTTGGGTTTTGTTGGTGAGATATGCGCAACACCACGCCAATGCAACGTTTGATATACAATACTGCGTTTCATGTCGAGATATGAGAAGTTCGTAATTACATGTATCGAGCGCTGCGCTCAAGTCTAGTAGGGCCATGAGCACGACCCTTGACTCATATACACACATAAAAATGTCGTGTTGTACATCTACAATAGTGGTTTCCATTGAATGGCTCTTGAAAGCTGATTGTAAGGGTTCGTCAAGAGCATTTTGATGATTTTAGAAATGAACGGAAGGTTTGAAACGGGTCTATAGTGTGAAAATGTTGGTTCAAAATAGGCGAAACTATATCCTCTTTGTACGCTCGGAGAACGGCACCGGATGTGAGTGATATATTCACGATGGTTGTCAATATTGGGCCGAGTTTGCCTACATTTGTTTTCAATAACCCAGTTTGTATGGAGTCAACTCGAGGGCAATACTTTTTTAGTGCTTTCGCTATGAAAAATTTGATATCCTTGAGAGAAACCTGTTCAAATCTGGTTAACTGTATATCCTACGCTCGTATGTTGTTGTAATTTTATGGCCAACTACTGGTATGGTTTTCTTATTGACACTTCTTAATATGATTTAAATGCAATCATATATTAATAGGGTAGTGTAATGGACCGCATAAGGTATCAGTTCTTAAAATTGATAGACATATCATAGATTCTCAAATATTTCAAGTTGTTTTGTCATTTTATAGTCTCTTACTGCTTCTTTTTTCACAGGGAAGAGTTTGTGGGAGTACAGTTTCTAAACTCGAGCATTTCAGGTATTAGTCTTTTTTTTCAGGAGCCCTCATGATCAACCAGTTTAAAACCCATCTTTTTTATTTTTGATGCCAGAAATTCATATGTTAGGTCAGATTTCCTGGTGTTAAAGCATTTAATAAAGGAGACTGTTAGGGTGTTCCTTATGTCGCCTTCACTTCTTTAGATACAACTATTTTGTTATTCTGTTAGCCATATCATATGACACTTTCACATGTGAGAAGCGGTGTGACCCTGCATAATATTTATTCATTTTAAAATTCAACTATGGAACATTTACCAAGAATGTTGGTCATATTCCTCTTTTTGATCATCTTAGATTGTGTTTCATTACACTCAATTGAGGTAATTATGATCAATTCTTCATGCAATAACCATAAATTTGCAATTGCTGATATTCTTCAAAGATATATAAAGTATATATTCATGATCTTATAGTATTAGGGATATTGTTGATGGGTTTTGAAAAAAACCGTGTAAACACCATTTAATCTATTAGCATGGATATAATTCTAATTAACTCATTAAACTAGTTTAATCATTGAAATCATATTTGTACTAGAAATATAGCGATTTAAAAGGTCGTGTTTCAATATTAGAGCACCTTGTTGATAATCTGCAAAGGATCATCGAAAGGCAACAACAGCACTTTGAAGAAAGGATGATCGAAATGGAACTTAAGTGCCAAGATCTAAGCCAACGGTCATTTCAAAGTACAGGAAAGGTCGTTAAACCGAAGGAAAACCAAATTGAGACAAAATAAAATAATAATAATTGGAAAGAAATCTTCGACCGCTTTGTGTAAGTTGAGTATTGCGATATATGATAAATCAACATATATTAGATTTGTTCTGACCAAATATTCAAGAAAATATGTTAACATAGATCTATCTTAAATTTTGCATTGAGATTGCTAGCTAATCAATGTATGATATCCTAAACATAATTCACAGTAAAAAAACTGTGCTTAAACACTTTACTGATCAATAATATATGTGGAATCTCACTTTTACTATATAAAGAACAAACTTTTGCAAAAATATATGACGATCATAAAATATCATATACTTCAGTGAAACATTGTATATGTTGCACCTGATATTTATATATAAATATACAACCAATATTTGTACTAATTTATTGTATATTTGTATATTTCATATCTTTTGCTACAATAATTTAACTAGATGTCAAAAGTTAATTTGCTTACATGGGGAATGAGACTTATGTGACTTGTCCGGACGGGACAAAGATTTTCACTTCATATGCGCACTATGGCAAGCACAAACAGGTAAGTTATTTAGGTTTTTGGTAAAACCTTATTCATTAATCAACCTTACTATTAGGTAAATTAAAACGTATATTTTTGAAGTTTTTGAACCAAAAATTACTATGTTTTATGAAAGTTGGAATTTAGTTGAATCCCTATAATTTAATTATTTACTTTTAAAAAGTTAACGTTTCAAATCAGCATTTAATCATCACTAAATCTTATTAACATGCTTCTAGGGGTGCGATCCATCTCAATGTTGCTTACCAAATCCTCATGATTGCACCAAAATGGTCTCAGAAAACGACGAAGCCGAATGGTTAGCCCTGAAATACAAATATGATAACCAAACTGCATGCGACTATCTATTCCGAGTGGCAGTGTTTATAAGCAACGAGTGCGGGGTTGGTGAGAATGTACACTATCTTAGTGTAACTACTCTTGTATACCTTCAGGTATAACCGATTACTATTTATAATTTATTCAAAATTTTCCATTTCAATTGGTGAATATGGTTGATATTCTCGTAGTTGGATATCTTATGACTCATAATCGCAATCTATAAATTTTTTCAATATGTCTAAGTCATTTTTGAGGGATGTTATTGCTTCAATTCGATTCAATTCAAGTCCTAATGTATCTTAGTATTATAAGATTTATATAAAACTGAATTTGAAGGATTATCAATATGTATGATTTGACAATATTTGTTCATGAATGATACTTATCTAAGTGAATTTGAGAGGATTGTTTCGCTCATAAATTAACGATTATGGCACCATAATCGAGTAGAAGAGCGAGTTTTCAAAAAAGCATAATTTGCTCAGAACCTATATAACACTTAACTGAATTATCTGAATTAGGCATATTTTAGTGCACAGAACACACAGGTGAGTTGCTGGCTGGCTTTACGTGATCATTATAAAGATTCCAAAGATTCCAAATATAATGTTTTAGAAGCAGACACAGGACCCATCTCCTTTTCTGCGCATGCAAACCAAGACAGGGATCACGACGATGACGACCTAGTTATTTTTGAAGAAATTCAAACAAATACCCATGGTGCATACCAAGCCAAAAGCAGTGTATTTCTCTGCCCATAGACGGCGTGTACGCTTTCAGCACTACTATTCTCATAACAAACGGTGGTCGTATGGGAGGTGGCATTTATATGGTGAAGACACCTAAAGGAGGGTTCAAAGCGGAAGCAGTTGAAGGTGTTAAACAACATAGTTCTCATTTTGTTATTGTAGAATGTAATGCTTGGAAGAGAGTGTGGGTAATGGCAACATCGGATGGTTGCAGAATGTATGGAATGTATAACGATATTACATTCAGTGGGTTTCTGATATATCGCTACTAACATCCAATGCTTTTATTTTTTTACACCACAGTAAATGTATTGCATCTATCTTAAATTAGCTTTAGCAATTATTTCGAGATATATCTAGTTAAATGGGAACTACAGCTATTCAATTCAAGTGATTCAAGTGTTTAATCAAATGTAAACCAAGGCTAGGGTTGTTCATTGGTTATTCAGCCTAACAGATGATGTGGTTTGCTGTAAGTAGGTATAGTAAATGATTACTATTCAAATAAAGCATATCAAACATATGCGTCCTTTTTATATTTTAACATGGAAAAGTCTCGTGTTGTAATTTTATACAATCTACCATCTAATATTGTACAGCAATGACTTGAACCTAATTTATTCTTTGCACCAATCCTTATTTCAATATTTGGACAATAACTAGAATTTGATCGTGTTTCAGATGGACATTGATACTTGTTTCGAACGCATTACATACTTAATGCGGTTTGTAATAAGGTTGTAGCAAAATCATATTATTAAAATGAACTTTGACATCGAAAATTTAAGAATCATATATGATATGTTACTCAGCAATACTGATACAATATAGTTTGTCAGATATGTATGCCTGAATTGTATATGATCTTCATTTCAACACTTAACGTTACGCTAATCGAATGTTACTTTTTCATAAAAATATGACATTGAACCTAAACATATATTAGTTTTAAATATATGTTTTATGTTCAAATGCACATAAAACTTCAAATTATGTGAGCGTTAACTTTCTTATTTTTTATTCAATTTATGGCCAGTGACGCGTGCGGTTTCCCATCGTTTACACCATATAAGGCTAAAGGAGGTGTTTAACTATACTCGAAAACAAAAGATGTGTCCGGTCATTTTAGGTCAATATCTTTTCATTGTATCAAAAGTAGAACCAATTAAAACACGTTGGATATTTTCAGTTATGTTTATTATAGATGGTCTCGCAAAGCGAAATATCTGCAATCTGTTTGACGATTATCTCATTCGTTTTAACGAAGGGCTAAGACACATTGATTTTGATCATAAGTATCAGAAGGTGAGGAAAAGCGCTATGTTCTATGAATAATATAAGGGTTTTGTTACTGAAAAACGGTGAGAAATTTTTAATTCCTATGCGACATGCGTCGAGACACACATCGTAAAATGTCGGTTTAACTGCGAAAACAGTCTTAATCACGTCACAAAGTAAAAGCGGTATGGTATTAAGATAGCTCACAGGTTCTTTACTCTGTTAATTGCACTTTGAATTCCATTTGTTCAATAGCCTAGCCGTTATTCTCGAATAAACTCGGTAACGTTTGAAAGGGATAATTCAACCTGGTTATATAGACGGGACGTTCGAACGGAAACTGTCACTGTCAATATAATCAACAAGGGTGCGCGGAACAGAAAAAATATACCGAAAAGCCGTTGTTGTCATCGTTTTCTATATAATCGATGTCGCGAAATGCATTGAAAATACGCTCGATATGGGTGCGGTTTCGCGCAAACAATAAATTTTTTAATGAATACGCTTAAGATAGGTAAGAACATTGTAATCTAGAGTTAAGAGCTATGAGAAAATGTTTAATTGTCATTTTAGCCGCGTAATCACTCTAAATTTGATCGATCTGTGCGCTTGTGCGTACCTTTGCTACGAGGCTAGGGCGTGGAAATCGGCAATTGGGTTGTCTTAGACATGCACGAAAAAAAAAAAGTTTTTTTTTAATGGAAAACTTAAGTTACGGATTTACAAAAGGTTCACTTAACGTGATTTTTCTATCAAAATCGTGCTTCCAAGTAATCAAAAAATAATCGAAATGTATTTTTTAAAACTTCTGTAAACCCATCAATGAAACTTTAGAAAACCAGTAATGGCAGCATTTGACATTTTTTAACTGTTTTTTTTTAACTATTGTTACAAAGTTTGCACTTCCGGTGCCTTGGGTCGGGCCATTCCTGAAATACTTTTATCAACTCCGGCGACCGCCACAACTGACTTGCATGTTTAAATATGCGACTAAAGAGTACAAATGTACCAATTAACTGTGGAAATTATGACTAGACATTTCAAAAATCCATGACAATGCACTAGCTATTTCGTTTGTTCATTTTCAATAGTTTGCCAAATCGTCAATAGCAAATATAGAGTCGTAAAGACTTAATAAACAAACTCAAATTATGTACTGTTCAATTTGGTATATAATTGATAAAAATAGACCAAACACGTTTTAAGTTACATGAATTTGAACAACCGGACACTTCTTTTGCTGTCGAGTATATATAAAAATTGTCATATGGTGTTAGCAAACTAAGATACTATCAGGTATATGATCAAAACACGAGTACTCAAAATACGGCATATAGTTGGAAATAAGAGTATACGTTTAAATAAACTCCTAATACTAGAGCCTGAAAATGACTTCAAGTTACCGGGGCAGATTTAATTTGGTGGTTACTTCTACTTTATACACCGAATCGTGAGAAATATGATACTGTTCATTGCATTGCATCATCTGCGACAAACATGTGGCATTTTCACATGTATATAGATCTGTAACTTCACATAATATAGTATCATTGAGAAATCAACCATGGAATGCGTTACAAGTTTACTAATTATATTCGCCTTTTTGTCATCCTTGGATTGCATTTCGTCACAATCCAGTAAGGTAAAACTGAATTCAATTTTATGCAAAACAGTTTAGGAACTACAAAATGTATATAAATATGCAACACTTTATATTATTACTATTTGATATGTTAAATAACTAAGTATCTATATAAACCGATTATTATTATAAACATTCTTCTGAACAATGGCTATTTTTCTTTATTTTTAATGACAGGATTATAGTGAATTGGAAACCCGTGTCCAAATATTAGAACACATGGTTAATAATCAGCAAGACATCATTGAAAGACAAGCACTGCAGCATAAACTACAACAACAAGAACTAGTTATTGGAATGAAACGAGAATTTCGTGAACTTGTTGAACAGTATGTACATGGATCAGCAACGGCCTTTGTACCTCAATTTGAGACTGGGTCAGCCTTTAAACACCAAACTCCAGTTGTTTTAAGTAAGATAATAGTGAAAGAAAATATTCCAGAATTAAATAAAACACTATCGTGGCTCAAAAATTTGGTTTATGATTTATTTCAAAATCCTAGAAAGTTAATTTAGAATTTGTTAAACGATTTAATTAGCGTTGAAAATATATTAACTGTTAGCTAGGTTTTTACCTCACTGTTTTTACTCCGGGTTATATTTGCTATGCTGCAATTTTTCACTAAAAGTATAAATTTAACATGCTACTCAATTATAAGTTAAAGAAATATAACACATTTTACTTCATATTGGCAGATGTGAGGAGTTCATTCGCATGCATGGGAAATGAGACCTACATGGCTTGTCCAGATGATACCAAAATCTTCGTTTCACATGCCCATTATGGAAAATATATTCAGGTAATAAATAGAAGCTTTATTAGGCAGCGCTAATACTATATCTTCTTGATTAAGCATCTTTTTTTCATTTTCTTTCATTATAACACTCAGGATGTTTGAGAAAATGTAAAAAAATAATACGTAATCGTTGCAATAGTATAAGGATTCATAAACATATATTATTCTGTTCAGGTTCAGTACATACCACCAATACATCTCACTGACCTATATGTGTTTTCCTCATAACATTCTACATACTATCTTACTTTTAAGGCTTGCACTTCTCAATGCTGTCTACCAAATCCATTGGACTGCATCGAAATAGTCTCTGAAAACGACGAGGCAGAATGGTTGGCCTTGAAATACGCATGTGATAATCAAACTACATGCAGCTATCTGTTTCGGGGTGCTGTGTTTATTGACGAAGAGTGTGGGACTGGTGAAGATGTGCAGTACCTCAATGTGTTCTACTCTTGTTTGCCAGGTATTTCGATGGTTATCATACATGATCAAGTCAATCTCCATTTAAATTTTATACACCGTCCCCTACTTTTGAGCCTTTTCTATTAGCGCAGCCCCTGTTCTGTCCTCTATCATAATAAAACAAAGTTATCATTTGATTTTTCTCTTGGAATATATCTGTTGTGTATTTTTATGACCGGGGGTTTCTGTTGGGTTGGGGAAGGGGAGCTTCTTGACGGGGCGAGTTTGGTTCGCCGGGGAGGGCGATGTGACCGGTTACAGTATAAGGAAGAGTCTAAAACGAGTATTATTTATAGAAGATATTAGTATTTACTTAAACAAATTCAATTTGATATGTATTTTGATCAAACAATTCATGCACATTGAAAAAATAAATATAACGTGTTTATTGCAGATAAAATAGTCAGGATAATTGCAATGTTTATATATAAAGAAGGTTCAAATCCTTATCATAATATATAGTATAATATAAATTAACAGCTTGATTAATGAATAACCCCGTCACGTCAATATTCTCAAAAATCACTATTTGCATTCAGCAGGTTCGTACACTAATCCCTTCAATTAAGCCTTATGAAAACAGCAAGTAAATGACTATCACATACGAGACATTTACAAGTCTAAATCTACTTATTTATTTTCAGGAGACGATACAGGTCCAATAGCCTTTTCTGCACATGCAAGCCAAAACAGAGACTACAACACAAATGATTTGGTTATTTTTGATGAAATTGTGACGAATATCAATGGCGCTTATCAAAAGAACAATAGTATATTTATTTGTCCTGTCAACGGCATTTACGCTTTCAGTGTCAACATTCTCTCAGTATCAGGTGAAGCAATGAAGGGAGTACTCTATAAAGAGGGGGTTGGTAAAGGTGGATTCCAATCGGAACGCGTTGAGGGAGTAAGACAAGCAGCGTCTCATTTTGTAATTGTTGAATGTAGCGCTTGGGAGCGGATATGGGTAAAGGCATCGGCAGATGGATGTAACATGTATGGGTCGTATAATTATAGTACTTTCAGTGGGTTTCTGATATATCGCTTCTGAATATGTGTTTGTGCTTAGCTTCATAGATTATTGAATGACATTAGAATAAACTATTTTCCTTCCTTCATAATCCATGTTGCAATATCAAAATAAACGACACAAGCAAAAAAAAACTGTTTTGATAGTTCAGTTTATTTGCAAAATTGTCGAAACATTAGTTTCTATTCTTCTAAAGAAAACGTCTAAAGAAAACACTGATTAAAAATCTTTGTTGTCATAACATTAGTTAAGTTTGCTTAATTTAGCATCAACGGAAAGATGGCAAAGGTATGGTCGGTCCTCAAGTACCAATACACAAGAACATATACACTGCACGAGACCATTCTGCAATGAAAACGATTGAGATCCACGGAAAATCATTATGGATTCTAAGTTTAATGGCCTCATACTGGTTTTATATTTGTTTCAACAGACTAAAAGGACTTACGATGGCTAATTATTCCCTTATCTATTTACAATATAGAAAACAAACGCACATCCAATGCTTTAACATACGATTAATCATTCGTATCTTATATATCTATATCACATTTAGGGAACATTGTATGTTCCCTGAAATGTACATATAAACTGTCTTGCTCTACATGATTAAATAAAGGACTGAACGCACGATTATATTTATCACATTCTAAATATGTTTAATTGTATTGTACAATTTATTCATTATGCTATTTAGTTCTATTCATAAACAACAACTATAGCCTAAAGTGATATATATATGTGTGTGTGATATTACATTTCATTCTTCTAAGATATCTTGATATTCCTTCTCTTAACGAAAATTTTAACGCATTAGGAACGGCAACTGTTCAATTCTGTTCAAAACGGCAGTGTTACGTAGAAATAGTACATAAAAATCAACTACATGATCTAACTAAGTTTCTTTCAAACAATTTAATCATTTAATCAACATATGACTAATATTATTTGATTTTTTCTTGTAAAATGTGAGACGAATATCCAACAAAAATAAACATAAAATGGTAAGCCAATTTTTCTCACATTATTACATCATAAACGTATCAAATTTAAAAGAATGTCGCATGTTTGTTTTAGACCTTGTTCATATTTGCTGTTCACATTTAAATTGCAAACAAGTAACTGATAACGTCGAGTAAGTTTATAAAAAAAACAGCATATTCAATCACTTAGCCTTTTGAATTGCGCGAACTATATTTGCGTAACGTTTTCGTTTACGTTTACGTAACGTTGCGTCGAGAAAAATAATGTCCTTTGGTTTAGTAGTATTTCTTACAAACATTGATTTCTTTGCTCATTTGGATGTGCCAAATTCACAAATTTTGTGTCGTCAATTGCTCTTTACATCTGTTTTGAATTTTATAATTCGTCTATACTATCCATTCAATCTTCATAATGTGTTATTCAAATCATCCTCTTATCCCCTATATTAAAAAACCAAGCAAAAAGCTTAATTATATTTATGTACGATTTCAAGGCTATTCTAGTCCCTCATTAATACTGTTAAAATATCAGGCTAGGCACATGCATGTCCTTTTTATAATGTTGTTTTTTTTACGTTAAAATGCAAAGAGAAATAACTTAACAATATTCCAATTATATAAACATATCTTCCAATCCATTCAAAATATTTTCCGTGAATGTTATGAAAATAGTTCGGTTATAAATTCAAAACAACTGAGATGACTATCATATGGTCAGACAATAATGCTGATATTTGAGTCGTCATTTACAAGTCCTCGCATATAAATAATATCATTGTTTGACAAGCTAATGTGCCGGCAGAGTGAAATCATTTCATAAATAATCGTCGATTTTCATTTTTAAGAAAGGGTGACATTTTAAAGAGAGAATAAAAGGTTAATGTTGATGACGAAATATTGCACTTGCGCAACATTTGGTTCTTAAATTGAATCTTTTTTTAACTTCAAGAAATATATTTATAAATATTATTGACAATTATTACAAAGTAATTGTAAATGAATTTGTACTTATAAATTGTAACTGGTTTACATTGTCGAAATCAAATGACAAAATATTTATCATATGATATTTATTATTTAATTAGCATATTCAATGATTTTCAAAATTCGCGTGACTGAATATACATCAGTAGCGATAAGTGAGAAATCCACAACGTCTTACTAAATCATATGCTCCAAACATGTTACAACCGTCCGCTGTAGCTCTCAACCACGCTCTCTGCCATACATAACATTCAAAAATCACGAAATTCGACCCATTCAGTACCAACTGATCCATAGAATCAGTTTCTAAACCTGCTTTATATGAGTTCTCCATACATAAAGAAGCACGCATTTTTTGCCCCGAAGCTGAGAGGATATGCGCGCTAAAGGCATAGATACCGTCAACAGGACACAAGAATATACTATTGTTTGCTTGGAATGCGCCATTGATATTCGTTACTATTTCATCAAATATGACTACATCGTCGTCGTTGTAATCTCTGTCTTGACTTGCATGCGCTGAAAAGGCTATTGAACCAGTGTCATCTTCTGAAACAAAAATATCGACGTATTTAAATTGCCCGATTGAGGTAACCATCTATTTTTTGATTTCATAAAAAAATCTAGCCATGTCTTAGAATATAATACAAGATAAAGCTGCTTGAATATCCGTTTTCGATATGATCATTACTTCTATCGTTAACAAATAAAAAGGTTGTTATACAAAAAAAATTAATGAATCATATTTATGAGAAGAACTAATTAAATAAATGTAGATATACATGAAAGTAGCGTAAAATACATATAACCCGACTATAAACAAAATGAATAAAATAAGTTTTATTATCAAAATACCAGGCAGGCAAGAGTAGTACACATTAAGATACTGCACCACACTCTTCGTCAACAAACACAGCACCGCGAAATAGGTGGTCGCATGCAGTTTGGTTATCGCATGCGTATTTCAGGCCAACCCGTTCGGCTTCGTCGTTTTCTGAGACCACTTCGGTGCAGTCATGAGGATTCGGTAAACTGCACTGAGATGGATCGCATCCCTAGAAGTATATAAATTAGATTAAATGATGATTTGAATCGATAATTTGCTTTTAGTAAATATTATGTTAATGTGATTCAACTATTCCAAATAATTCATGCAACAAGTAATTTTTGGCTCAAACACTTTTGATATGTAAATTAATATACATTTTAATCTATCACGCGCTAAAAGTAAGCATTACTAATGAATTAAGTTTTACCAAAATCATAAATAACGTATCTGTTTGTACTCGACATACTTTTTAAATGTAAAAAAAATAACGTTTTAATCGATCTAATAGTACGATTGATAATTGAATAAGGTTTAAACAAACACATAAATAACGTACCTGTTTATACTCGCCATAATGCGCATGTGAAGTGAAAATCTTCTCCCGTACGGACAAGACATGTAGGCCTTATTTCCCATGCAAGCAAATGAACTTCTGACATCTAAAACATACATTAAGAAAAAGATATAAATATACAAAACATATGAATATCTGTGATATACGTTTAAGATAGTTTACAATAATTAGCTAACATTCTCTTTTGTGCGTCCAAATACCTGATTGAAAACTACATTTATGTTAATTCAATTTATTAAATATAAAGTTATCATCAGGAATTCCAATATATGTTGATTTTTCATGTATACCAATAATCGCAAAACATACATAAAGCCGTTGAAGTTTCCTTTCCAATTATTTTGCCAGTCTCAATTTCGTTTTGCTTCGGTTCAACGACCTCTCCTGTACTTTGAAATGGTTGTTGGCTTAGATCTTGACACTTAAGCTCCATTTCAATCATCCTATCTTCAAAGTGCCGTTGTTGCCTTTCGATGATCATTTGCTAGTTATTAACCAGGTGCTGTAATATTGAAACACGACCTTTCAAATCGTTATATTACTAGTACAAATATGATTTCAATTATTAAAATAGTTTAATGAGTAGTTTGAATTATATCTATGTTAATAAGATAATGTTAGTTTGAATTATATCAATGTCAATAGGATAAATGTTATTTGCACATATTTTTTTTTCAAAACCCGTCAACAATATCCTTCATAGTATAAAATCATGAAAATGTTCTTTTGTATCTTTGAAGAATATCAGCAATTGCAAATTTATGGTTACTGCATGAAGAATTTATTATACTTGCCTCAATTGATTGTTATGAAACACAATCTAAGACGATCAAAAAGAGGTATATGTCCAAAATTCTTGGTGAACGTTTCATAGTTGAATTTTAAAATAAATGCATATCATACTGTGTCACACCGCTTCTCACCTGTGAAAGTGTCATATGGTTAACAGAAGTGACACAATGCATTGGAATGTGTCTTCAATGTCAATGTCAAAACTAATCAATCAGCCGATATCAAATACTCAAATATGGGAAACTTGACCGGGGAAAATATATGCGTAGCATATGCGAGCTTTATCCATAGCATGTTTTTATAAAATCTCCAAAAGCAACAGATCTATTCAAGTAAAAGTAAAAAAAGGATACCATTTTGATATATTCAGAAATATTAGCTTTTTTCTTTTTGCATAAAATTTCTAAACGCTTTTAAGCTATGACCAATATATAATTCTATGTACTCTGATGAGAAATACCAGGGGGATCATTGGTCAAATCAGGTCCTACCAATAAGGCCTCATTTTGGTAGATTCGGCCTCTTATTTTTACAATCATATTTGCCCTCAAAACCCGATTGCGTTACTTAGTTTTGGATATTTATAATCTGATTTTGTGATAAGTTTAATTTCTATTTATTATCTGACAGTTTGTTTAAAATAGCAATCTTTTTGTCACGTTTTCTTATTCAGCTAAAGATATATCGTAATTTCATAATTTACACTTGAACATAACTATTGTGTTACGCCTTATACGCTTATTATATTTAATGAGAAGCACACGAAACATGTTTATATTAAAGGTGCTTTATAAGAATCGCGCAATAGAAAAAAATAAAGTTTTACAATTCAACAAGGCTATTTCTAGCAATTCCTGAAAAAATACGTTAAAGCATGGATTGACAGATTTTTTGCTTAATAAACCAAATAAAGGCCACTTTTAGATTGCGCATTATATATTTCTAAATCTACTAAACTTGCATTGTCAGAAAATATCGTATATGTTTCTATAATTTTCGATGTTCATAGCATATTTTATTAGTGTGATTTCGCTGCAACCTCATTACAAACCGCATTAAGCATGGAATACGCTCGAAACAATTATCAATGTTCATATGGAACACGATTGAATTATAGTAACTGTCCAAATGTTAAGATTATTATTGGGTCAAATAATAAATAAGGACTGCTGGCTTGGTATGCGTCATGGATATTTGTTTGAATTTCTTCAAAAAGACTAGGAAGTCCTCGACGTAATCTCTGTCTTGGTTGACATACACAGAAAAGGCGATGGCTCCTGTGTCTTCTTCTTATAACAAAGAAATGTAAGCATCTGTTTTCTGTGCCACATGAATTCAAAGCAGCCATTGCTACTGTGTGTCCTGTACAATAAAGATTCCCAATTTAAGATTGTTCAGTTATGAGTTCTGTCCATTTATATGTCACAAGCAGGTTGTTCGGCTATGTTTTTTGTGTGTTTTATATCATGATTTTATTGTCAACCGATAGATTTCTTTTGTTGTTTTATGAATGTTTGCCCAGAAATTCGGCGTTTGAGGGAATTATTTACACAAAACCTCGTTCTTCTCCTGAGCAGCGTGCCGCCATCTTCTAGTTATGATTGAAACGTTCCTCTCAAATAAAGCAGGAAACGTTTCGGTCGTGATTCAGTCGAGACTCTTCTAAACACGCTATTTATATAATCGAGTAATAATGTATATATTTTATGATATATAATAATATACGCAGATCAGTATTTTTTAAAAATTCTCACATATGGAATGGTTGGCAATAGTTCCCGAAATAACATTTTGTTTGTGTTAAAAACGTTTATTTATGACCTGTTAATGGACAAACAATGTTTAAAAATGTTTTAAAATGAATAAAAATTAATTCTTTTATTTTCGTATTCGTTATTTTTGGCATTAAGTAAGATCATACATAATATAGTTAACTGCGCTTCAAATCTAAAGAAATAGGGAATTCGGGATTCAAATGTATGTACCTATTGTAAAATGAGAAATATAGACATTGATGCTACTTTGGTGCATGCATTAGTAGATTGCCAAACAACAAAGGAATGGTTACAGTCAATAAGCACTGCAATCAAAAGCCCTACCATACAAAATTTATGTAGAGACGATAAAGCTGACAATCGCATTTAGACACATATGATGAAACAACACTTGTTTCATTTTGGAAACAGCCAATTTTTGGCGTTACACAAAAATGAAACAACGACGAATGATAGAATGATAGATAGCATGAAGTTTAATGCTATTATCGATTTGGTAGAATTCGATAGTAATACTGATTTTTGAAAAACGCTGATTGTTAGTTATATGAATAAATTGCACTTTCCGGTCATCGTATTTTTCAAATTCTTTTATGGTCAAAAATAGTATATGTATATTTTATAACATAAACTCAAACCTGTATTAAACATGGTGAAATATTTGTTTATAATATTCCTAGCTACATAATTATATTCTTTACAAATTATTAATGCAACGTTCTTAGAGGCCATAGTTATTTAATTATTTCAAAGAAAGTGTGTGTTGTTATAAAGATAGTTTAATCTTTAAATAAATATCATTATCTATATTATCTGTGATCATCTAGAGCAATGAATGAATGATTTTTCAATGTAGTCTCAGAACCCGTTTTAAGTGTTTATCTTATGCGAATTTTGATCAAATAAAATTTTTAGTTAAGTATGATTTACTATTTCTTGCTAAGATGAGCTTTTTGGACATCGTAATTTTCACACCAAAATAATCAAAATAAAAATTGAAACATATTTTATCTGAAATAAGAGCACGATACCATTAAGAAAATGTATAGCTACAAAATTTAACAAGAAACGCACATGGAATGGTATTAGCC
Organism: Hydroides elegans; assembly: GCA_001703475.1. Taxonomy (NCBI): domain Eukaryota; kingdom Metazoa; phylum Annelida; class Polychaeta; order Sabellida; family Serpulidae; genus Hydroides; species Hydroides elegans. The sequence continues at coordinate 20,807 of LQRL01100737.1, forward strand.
ACCAGAAATAACATTTGAATTGGTAAGAAGAGGAGGATAGCTTGATGTAAGGTGTCAAATTGTCATTTGTATTCGATTTGATCCTTCTTATACTAAAATATTCATGGAAGAAGATACAGTAAAAACCACTCCTAAGTGGACTATCGTAGGCAATTTTTTTGCGTGAATATTTGCGGTTATGCGTAGTGATTCTTTCGTTTATTCGGTTATCGTTTATTCGGTTGTTCGGTTGTTCGTTTATTCGGTTGTTCGTTTATTCGGTTGTTCGTTTATTCGGTTATTCATATAAAACTATGTTTAGTTTTTTAAAACATATTCGCGATTACGATTAATAAATATAATATTAATGTTCTTGCGCAAGATTCTCATCTCGGTCGACAACAAATACACTTAACATGATTTCTGTATAGCAAAATGACCCCGCCCCCCCTAAAACCTATGTGTATTCTGTTTAGCTCAAAAACATTTTTTCAACAGGCTTAGGTACTTAATTCAAATTGAAAATATAATATCTAATCTACAATTTATTGCAAATGTGTCAATTCATATTACTGAAATGAAGTAGAAAGAAATACCTTACACTAAGTTCAGTCATTCTATTTTGCTTATATATTTGGAGTTCAATTTCATATTAAACGAGTGGTTTCTGTCATGCTTACACGTGGTGAGTTTTGAATTAAAAAAAGGACATTATTGCTATGATTTGGAATACATTTTCATGCATCATCTCGAAAGCGGGATTTGATACCGTATATTTTAACAGGTATGTTTTAATCTTAAAGAAATGATTTTGAATATTATTTAATTATAATTCTTGAATGATATATTTGATTTCAGCTCATATTAATAAGCTTTTTTGAGAGATGGGATACTAAGGGTGTGGTAAAAATATAAGACTTTTTTTCCAAAATGTTTGATTTTTGTATGGCACATTTCTAAAGTCGACAGTCGAGGCATTTTGACGAATTGATTAATGACCGCATGCTTTCCTATTTATTCCGTTCATATCGATTATTCGGTTATTCGGTTGTTCGGTTGTTCGTTTATTCGGTTGTTCGGTTGTTCGTTTATGTGTATCAAAATGTTTCGTTTATTCGTGTTCGTCTATTCGGTTGTTCGTGTTCGGTTGTTCGTTTATTCGTATCAGCTGTCCACTTAGGAGTGGTTTTGACTGTAGGCATAGCTCAATGAGCCTGTCAAAATTATCATTCATCGTAAAGACGATATCATCTAAAATTAAGGCGGGATAGAGGAACAGATGAGGTCGTCCTGCTATTTCCCCGGCCTATAGGTTTATGTATTTTATCATTTTTTGCGATATCCATGGAGTGTTATTATTCTTACGAACCACCCCTGGTTTATTTGTACAAAATAAAATATAATCATGTTTTCATATGTTTATTATGTTAAATGCACATACGATCCTCCGTTCGTTAGTGCATTGACTGAAAATGCATCAGTAGCGATAAATTAGACACCCACTAAATGTGTTATAGTTATACGACCAATACATGCTGCATCCGTCGGCCGATGCCTTTACCCATATCCGCTCCCAGACACTACATTCAACAATTACAAAACGAGACGCTGCTTGTCTTAGAGTCCTTTTTCAATTAATGGACATTTTTTACGAATTTTTGACTTTGACTTTGAAAAGACCAGTTATTTTTATGTCAATCTAAATGATTTTTTGTCTCATGGTAACTTTATTATTTGACTTTAAGTTCATAAACACACAACTATTAAATTCTTTGCGATTATAATGTGCGGTTGAGTTGAAGCATGGCATTTGGAAAAAAATGGATTTAAAAACAAAAACGGACACTTGTCGTTATTTTGCTTTGCTTGAAAAGGACTATAGCGCCGAATTTTTGATTTTATATGTTTTCGGTGATAGCGGAAAGGAAAATTTAGTTTTATTAAGCTTATATTTATCACTACAGAGTCTATCAGGTATAGACTTTATACCCTCAAACACAGTCCATAGCCCATGGTCATTTATGTAGTCTAGTTGTGACTAGAACAAGTCTAGCGGTAAAAGATTAAAGATAGGGGAATTAAAGATAGGGGAATCAATATTGATCTACCTAAATTACTGCTTCAAAACACTGTCCCTGAACATATTAATATAGGTTAAATAGCAGGGTGTCCATTATATTAGTCAAATTGGAAGTGTCCATTAATTGAGAAACCACTCTACTCCCTCAACGGGTTCGGCTTGGAATCCATCTTTACCAACACCCTCATCATAGAGTATACTCCCTTCATTGCTTCACTTGATACTTAGAGAATGTTGAAACTGAATGCGTAGCTGCCGTCGACAGGGCAAATGAATATGCTATTGTTCGTTTGTTAAAGCGCCATTGAAATTCGTCAGAATTTCATCAAAAATAACCAAATCATTTGTGTTGTAATCTCTGTTTTGACTTGCATGAGCAGAGAAGGCTATCGGACCCGTATCGTCTCCTAAAAGCAAAAACAGACATATTTATAAATTCCATTTCGTATAACCATGTACTTGCTGTTCTCATAAAACTGTATTATTTTCAGCCATGTCTTATAATAGATAATCCATCGTGCGGCTTTTCTAGTGTGTCAGTTTTTTTCAGAAAATGTAATTTTCATTGGCAACAGTCAAAAGATTCGAAATGCAAAGGCCTTTAAATTGATAGAAACACATAGAATATACTTGAACAGCAAAAATCACCATGAAATAAAGATATTCTTCAATAAAAAATACCAAACGAACACATTAGATATACCTCCTGTACTCATATATTTTTATTTTCCTAAAATTCATTACATGGCGGAGAAAAAATATAGAGAAATAAGAGACACTGCATGGAAGTTCAGCTTTTTGTAATGAACTTACTTGACTTTATTTGCCATAGTGTGCATGTGAAACAAAGATTGTATTTCCTTCTGGACAGGTCATATGGCTCTCATTTCCCATGCATGCAAACAAACTCCGCACACCTTTTAGAATAAATTTAAGTAATGATTATTTTTGCAATGATCAAATACAAATAGGTTCAATTTTAGCTTGTTCAATATTGAAAGATCCAAATGAGCAACGTCGAAAATATACAAGTATTATCGTGTGTTAAATGATCTTATGGGGTATTTCAAAAGAATTGAATTTGAGTTATATAATAATACTGCCGGAAGCAAAATGCTGAAGAAATAAGTCATTGTTTCTGTTATGCTTACTAAAAACCACCGACTGGTTCAAAGCTGATCCGTTGCCGAAATGATGTTCCTTTATAACAACCACCTCTGATTGCTCTTTAAATTCACGTATCATCTCGCTGATCAAGAATTGTTGTTGTTGATGTTCTAATTTGAATTTTAATCTGTTTTTGCTGATTTCCAATAAACATCTCAAGAGCTGATAGGCGATAAAAATATATCGCTGACACTGAAGCAACAATTTATATCAAAAGTATTCTAATATCGTTATAGTGAACGTTTCTTATACAGGTTTTGTTTAAAATAAATCAGACTTTGCACTATTAAGAAGAAGTTATAAATATAAATAAAAATTAACTTATGGTAAACAAGTTTGAAAAAAAATCACATGACATAAAAATAAACGGTGACCGCATGGACAAAAATACCTCACAGTTTTGAGATGAAACATTATCAAGGCAAATGCATGGCAAAAGTACGCTTAAAGTATTTGAAATGCGATCCATATTTAGTTTTCTAATCGAATCTAGTTTATATTAAGGCATATTATATAAAGTAATGCAACCTTACTGTGAAATTACAATATAGCTGTAGCCAATATTCGCCATTAAACATTATCGCCCTTATCAGAAAGATCGTTTGATGTCAACTTTCACTGAAGAAGCCAGCATTGCAATAGTAAAATATTGTAAAAAGTATATATATTCTATATCTAGTTATTCATTACTTCAGTTCTTTTTTGGAATGTGTATTGCATTTGAATTCCATTACGTTTTTTTAATTAACCAACAAATTGAAAATGTATACTAGTTAGACGTGGTCATCGATTATTCGACCAAATTAGCTTTTTTGATTAGCCCATGATTGTATGGTTAAATTTATTCAGATGACACCCTGATCCAGTCTTGCATTTATTAGTTAGCATTTCAATTGAATAATATCAGTTGAATAAATAGCACTGTTATTGTTCAATTGGTCACCAAAAAAGTGAAATAGGCTGCATCAAATATAAGGACAGTGAGTGACCCGATTTTGTCCGAATATTCGATACACACGTCTATTTTGACAAAAAAAATCCCATGACGGCGTTATATATCAGACATATGTCACATTCTAGCTGTCACTTTAATCTTATCTCCTATCCAGAAATATTCAGGAAACAAAACTTTGAAGTAAGACTCACTTTAATAATTTCAAAGTGAATGTTCAGATTTAATTTGATGTTAAGAACATCAAACCACATTATTGAAGCCGAGCTACCAATAACAATTTAATGATAGCTAGGTAGTCACGTGCTCGATCGTTTAAGCTGAGATCGTTTTAGCTTCTTAAATGACAATTTCAAGTGTATTGACACTTTAAGCTGTTTTGCACCTATGCCCATCACTCCACATATTTCATTTTTGTTTTTCCATTTTTTTCTTATTATTAACTCAAGATATATTATCAGTTCAATGCAATACAAGCGCGTCGAAACAAGTTCTTAACTAATTCACATGAATATTAAATCAGTACATTGCGATAACATTTTGTTATTTTTTATAACATCATGGAAAGAGAGTTTTTTTTTGCTGCAAAGTCATATTCAAGCACACTTCAGTTCTTATATTGTATCACAAACACAACAAAACATTATCTTGTACATCCATTTTTGTAACATTATAATAGGTCAATCAATATTCCAAACTCTCTATAGCTTTTACTGTTCACATTGAAAAAACTTTGCTCTATTTCTATATTTTTTTCGCAATATTAAAAGGAAGTGTGTGAAATACACATTGTCTTTTTTAATGTGGCATTTATGTATGTATATCCTAGCTTGAAGCAACGTGTAATCAATAACAAAACAAAATTCTTGTGGTACATCACATTTTAAACATCCCAATAATTTCATGCTATTATTAATTACTATGTTTTCTACCAGGTTTCGTCTCAACCAGTTTCCAAGAAGGTGGCAAAACAATTCCACATTCTTACAGTTACAGAATATATGCATGATATCTTTATCTTCGTTACACAATATACAACTTGCTTCAACGGATTCATCAAACTTTGAGACAATCACATCAGATGCATAATTCTTATGTATAATCTTAAGATTAAGAATTTTGTAGCTTACAATTTTAGTAATGTATTTAGTTTTTGTGAATATTTCTTTCCATTGATTATCTGTTAATATAACATCTTCTCTACTCAATCGTTCTATGCAGCTTGGAGTTGCTTGTTTTGCTTTTATTAAGCACCAGTATATGTCTTTCGATTGTATATCAGTAATTTTTCTTGGATATGTTTCCATTTTGATTATAGGTATTTGACATTTGAGATATTTTTTGTTTGCATCTTGTTGTATTATTTTTTTCCATGATCTTGGTATAGCTGGAAACAGTCCATTTAAAGTCAGGATATTAGTTTGTAGTTTGAAGTCTTTTTTTACTGACAGTGCATCCATGAGGGCACCATTTTTGTTCAAAATATCATTTAAAATATTAATATTTTATTGAACATTTCCATATTGATAAATGAATCTCCGTCGATTTTGATATATTTGTTATACCATAAACATTGATTTCTTATATATGATATAGTCGTCGGTTCACGTTGTACTGTATACCAATAATAAAGTATTTGTTTATAAAGAGTTGGGATAGTTTTTGAAAGTCGGTTAGCGTCCAATGTTGATGCAAGTATGAAAGCAATGTCTTGCTTGGGGATATATTCGGCAAGAAATTTTGAGCTTAAAGAGTTCGGGTTATACAATAATCTTTTCACCCAAGTGATTTTCTGTACAATCATAAATGATCTGTAGTCTAGGGTTCTCAATCCACCATCTTTATAATCCTGTATAAGGACCTCTTTCTGTATCCAGTGACGTGTTTTTCCCCAAATAAAATTAGTTAATGTTAGTCCACAAAACGTTGGTCACATAGATTATTTTGGGTAAGCCTAGACTTTTTACTACGCAAATTTTTCCACATAGGGATAGATGATGTTTAGACCACTTAGACAAAACCGCTACAAATTCGTCTGCTTTATCTCTAAGATTTATATTATTTATGGTTTCTACGTCATTGTAGTAACGTATGCCTAGCGATTTTACATTTTCCGTGGACCATTTCAGATCATAGGGCTTTGTCTTTGTATATTCATGTGTAATTTTGCCTATTTGTAAGGATTTTTGATCTATATATATTGACTTTCAGTCTCGAAACAAAATAAAAAAGCATGATAATATTCAACGCGTTTCTGAGGGATAGAATGTCCATTAAAAATAATGTGGTGTTTTCCAAAGTTTACCTAGTCAAGATAAAACTAGTTCATCTAGTTTATTACTAAATTTAACCAGATCTAGAATTTAGCGCAAAAAATATCCTTATATCCCGGTCATAATCACGTTTGTTTTAATAGCAATAATATCTATTTAATAGCAATAGCCAAATATGACCAACCCACTGAATGATTTGGTTAGGGGTCCCGTTCATTTGACGTTCATGTGCTGTTGCTCGTACCCACACTCTTTGCCATGTATTGCACTTTTATAATATAAAGTGGGACCCAGTTTGCCTAACTTGTTGTACCGTTTTCGGCTTGAAACCCACCCTTCAAAAATTCTCGCGCATTATGCTTCCAATTGTCTCGTGCCCCTTAGTAGATATAGGATTGACGCCAAAGGAATAAAAGCAGTCAACAGGACAAATCAATAAACTATTGTACGCTTGATAATTTCTTAGAAAATAATTATGTCGTCCTGATTGTAATCTCGATCCGTGTTTATGCATGTGTATTTGAACTAAAGGCAACCAGTCCCATGTCTTATTCTGAAAATAAATACGTCAGTTTTAATGACAAAATCAGTTCTATTGGATGCCTTTGAATTGGTAAGATAATTTTCCTATATGTGTTGTGTAAGATGGCCCAACTAGTCTTTACAAATGTACATTGTGTGTTTTAAACAACTGATTTTGTTTGTGTGCTGTAGTTGGCTACGTTAACATAAGGGGAAATATATCTCCCCTAACTTGTTTAAATGAGTACGAAAATATGAAAGAAACAAAAGTGAAAGTATAATTTGTTGTGAACATTTAAAAAACATACCCGACAAGCTTGAGTAATACATATTAAGATACCACACTTCTCACAAGCCTGTTATAAGCACTGTTATAAGCCTGTTATAAGCACAGCATCCTACAATAGGTAGTAAAACACGTTTTATTATCACTTACATATTTCAGACTCGTTCAGCTTGGTAATTTGTCGAGACAACTTCGGTTAGGTGCAGTCCAGTGGATTTGGTATATAACACGACACTGAGAAGTACAACCCTTGTTATTAAGAACAAAAATATTACTTATTATTTTGAGTTGATATTATTATGACGAGATAATAATTATTTATGCCTACGTTATACAGCTTGACAACATAATTTGGCGATAGGAAATATCAAATATATATGATTATATGAATATAAAAATATATATTATTCTTTAAGCTTAATACTATCTATTTATCTGGATTTAGAATTGAAAGTTTTCATATTCTGCATACATCTTTTCCTGACTATATTTTCCATAATGGGCATGTGGAGTATACAATAAGAATACTGTTTTAGTTATCCAATATCTCTTTTGGTGTATCATTTTGTTGAGGACAAATTCAAATTAGTTTTTTAAAATGCGATGATAACCGATTTCGCTAGCTTTTAACATGGGGTTAAATGTGGAACGTGTAAGCTTTATGTTGCATAAAGGACTTGCAGCATTGGAGCGGGGTTGCGATGGCTTAACAAAACTAAAGTTAACGATTTTGGTATAAATAGATAGCCGTGCCCGGATGACACAAGTCCCTCAAGTCTAGCAAAGTGTCAAAAATATGAGAAACCAACAATTGAGTGACTATGAAATAACACCAAAGGAAATACATGTGAACACAGTGAAAGGTTTTATGGGCATCACAGTATGCTACACATAAATATGCATTTAATCTTGTATACGGCAAATATCATATTGATAAGAAAACATCCAGTCGATTGATCAGTGTAACATTTATTGGTGAACTATATACTACAACCATGGCAACGTTAATGAGTTTCATATGATTATGTTACCATTTTAAACATAGATTTCTACACACTATATACAATTATACAATTTAAACAGAATTAAGAGAAAATCGTTTACTCCACATAATATCTCTTCCAATTGAAGACAATCATGAAGATCTTAACTGTACAAGTATATCTTTATATACAATGATAATGCATGATATTGGATAGCGCAATATATTTACAAAATATATTGAAATAAAAATGTAAGATTCATATTTCTTATCACCTCAAATAATAATGTAACCATTTGAAGATAAGTCTAAAGTTCTATAGTATGAACTACAAGCAACGATGTACCCATGTACCAATTTAGTTCATGCGAACTAATATGACTGTAGTGTGATCCTTTGTCATTAGCAGACCAAGTTTATCTAAATCGCGTCTTTGTTGGTATTACGGAGTCCAACTACATCGTTCATGCTCTTAGAAATGCCCGTTTTAGTGACATTTTTCTCCTGTATATCAACGTTTACTTCCAGGCTATTGGGCAACATATCGACGTATTCGCACTGATCCACTGGGCCATTCTGATTTTCTTTCACTTGATGTAGATCTATAGGAAGCGATGTCCAGGCTCTAGTGTGATGCACATCTTCCGATTTCCCTTGATCTTCTTCATTCGAAGATGGATCCGTAAGAATAGCGATTCTCTGAAGTCCATACAGTTCGTCATACGCATACGGATCTCTTTTCAACACAGTGTAGGCCGATGGCGGGGCGTTTCCTGCACTTCTTCCAGATGATTGGTACATTTCTATTTCGTCGTAAATACTCGATATCGAAGACCGGCTGATCACTGGTGGCTGTACTGCTTCTGTTATCCCTTGTCCTGTGGCATTAAGACGAGGTGAAGATGATAAAACTGTTAAATGCAATGAGGTCGTTTTACAGGAAAATAATAAACCTTAACCAGAATCCTTTTAATGAATGCAATACAATGTATGCGTTGTCTGGATAACGCCATATACACATATTATGCAAAAGAGAGCCACCAAATGCTTAAAAATATATATTGTATAGCAAACAAAACTGCTCCCATAATTATGCACTTAATATCCAATGATGAATGTTTGAATATGAAACAAAAGAATACTGTTTTTTTTATCTAGAATGAAACTATTTAGCAACACACATTATATGACGATATATGACGAATATAAATTAAGAATGATTAGACTAGGACACTGCTTGTTTAATAAATCAGCTCTATCAATTGCAAGGGGTCAGTTTAAACGCATTTGATGCGCATCTCATTTTGATCTGTTACTAGTGTGCTACCTAATCTTATCTGTATTTTACGATGCAAACTCGATTGAGTAATAAAGAAAGAAAACGAATAATTATCGACATTAGCAATGTTTTACCGCAATTAAGCTCATCACTGTTGTCCGGACAATCTTTATTGACATCACAGCGCTTTAGGTAGTCAATGCATTGTCCTGTTTTACACTGATACGTATCTATTGGACATTCCGGGTGATCTAAAAGAGAAAATAGTGATCCCTTCAGTAATCAATAGCATCAATCGTTAATGCAATGAGATTATGAAAATGAATGTAACAGATGATTCATGATTACAAATGAAAAATACTCTATATGCTCACCACAGTTATGTTCATCACTTCCATCAGGGCAAGATACATAGCCATTGCATACATTAATGTCATGTATGCATTGTTCGTTACCACAGCGAAAATAGCCAGACGGACATTCTGATTTCTCTATATAAATATATTTTCAAAATGAATGATCAAAAATGATTACTTAGCATGGCGTTTAATGAATATGCAATTATATTATCATAAAACTAAAGAAACATCAATGTTTTAATATTCCAATTTTGTTGCAATAATTTGAAAAGGTAGATTTGTAAGTGCGTTTTGATTTTTTTACGTAACTTGCAATTCATACATGCAATGTTGCAAACCAATATGATATGAAAAAAAAACACTTAAAACATGCAGAACATGGACCTGAATGACAAATAATGGTCAGTCTTTAAACGATTTAATTTAAAAAACGAATAAAAACAACCACAATCTATATTGATAGAAGAAAGGCCCAATAAACACGAATTCGATTAATTCTGTAAAGTATAGAACATGGATAAAATAACGGTACATGATCTAAAATCTAGTAAATTATCTACATCACATTATAAATTAGTCATGTATAGTTGCTTACCACAACTTATTTCATCACTGTTATCTGGACAACGTTTATAACAATCACAGCGCCCCATGTAGGAAATGCAATGTCCTGTCTCACACTGAAACTGATCACGTTGGCAACTGTGATTATCTGAAAAAAAAACATTTTGTATTTTTGACCTGATAACATGTTTATTAAAATGATTTGTTGATCATCATAATTATTTTTAGGGAAAACAACGTGTTAACACCCATTGATAACATAGAATATGTTGTTTAAAATTATATATTTACACTAGTATGACAAAAATATATTTACACTAGTATGACATATAATCAAGTCTCTTAATATGAACTCAATCAAATTGACAAATGATGAAAAAACAATCAGCAGGTATTATATAACCACACAATAACTCATGCAATCACTCTTGTACAATCGCTCTACTATTTTACCGCAATGAAACTCGTCACTGCTATCGGGGCAATGGTCCTCTAAATCACAGCGAAAATAAAGGTTAATACACTGGCCTGTCTCACATTGAAAAGTATTGTTTGGACAAATATGGTTTTCTAGAAAGGAGACAATATATTAGAAAAATAAATAAGTAATATATATATTTTTTTCTATTTTAAACAAATCTGATTTACTTAAAACATGGTAGTATTTTGTTTCTGCCAATTTGATAGAGTACATTTTAAAGGCAATTATTCAATAAGTCTGCATTTGCAACAATTATAATTCTAACCACATTTGTTTTCATCACTCCCGTCATTGCAATCTGCATATACATCACATACTCTGTTTTCATCTACACATTGCCCACTTCCGCAGCAAAAATAGCCCGAGGGACAAGTTGAATTATCTATGTTATGAGCAAGCAATAAAACAAACTTATTTTTGCATTTTACAAATCGTTTTGCAACTTCTTAACATGTATCAAAATGTATATAAATATATTTATTAAATTTCATACAAATTTTAGTCGGAGAGGAGGGAGATCTGACCAATTGTAAATTGTGCCAGTCTATTCTCCGTTTAAATGTTTATCTTTTATTTAAAAAATGTATAAATATGAACAGACTGGACCCACTTTAAATTTATATTTATGGATGCATCTATTAATTTACAAAGAGTGGTATATTTTCTTCTAGATAATAAACTTGTAGATTTAATTAGTCATTGTTCGTTGGTAGTGTTTTACCGCAGTGAAGTTCGTCACTTTCATCGGGGCACCTAATATAACCATTACAGCGATGTGATAACTCGACACACTGACCAGTCAAACATTGAAACGTATTGTGTGGACAAGTATGGTTTTCTGGAAAGAATACAGAATGTATACAATTTCTAAACATTAGTAACTGATTTGAATGTAAAAGTTAATCTGAATAGTAAACAAAATTAGCTTTGGTTCAATTTATATCATGAGCACTATTTGAAAGGTTGAAATATTTCGTTTTAAGTTTTACCGCATTGGTGTTCATCAATGCCGTCATTACAATCACTGTATAAATCACACACATAGGTTTCATCTATGCATTGCCCATTATTGCAGCGAAATATACTTGGAGGACAAGTTCGGCTCCCTTTAAAATGATACTAATGAATATAAATACAAACAATAATCATATTAATATATACACAATAATATATAATACTTTGTATATTACATTCAGACAATTTTTCTATTGCGCTTCCTAAATATATTGTTTTATAACAAAACAATATAAACATGAATTGATGTTCAATGATTTATTTCACATGGATTATTTTCTGATCCAAGCTGATTTATAAGCAACCAATTTTATTATATGCCTTGGTTGTCAAAAGCATTAAAATATCATATTACAAGTTATGACATCGCTTTTTTTGTTTATTTCAGTTGCGGTTTTCTTTGTGATACCCTATAATAAAGGAAATGCAATATTCATGATATTCATTAGGTTTCAATTATACTCAGGGGTCAGGTTGAATGTAGCCAGCCTTCGGCTTCTATGCATCTGATTCGCCACAAAATCACAATATCGATCCTTCATAAGGTTTTTCCATATAAATAATCCTTTACAACAATAATGTCAAAGGTTTCTTTAATGAAAAGCTCCTTGAGACAATTGTTTGTTTATAGATGTTGTTTTCTGATTAAACGATCATTTATAAGAAGTCAAACAAAAATACATTTTGGGAAATGGACAACAGTATACAAAGTATCAAATCATGAATGTGTATTAACACATATTATAATTATCTACCGGTTTAATTTTCGGGATAAAAGTTAATTTTAAAAAAAATGGTAAGCCCATCAAGTTAAATTTTGTCAAAATGCGTTCATAATTTGAGGGTGCAATATACATTTATTTTATATTGTATTCTGCCTTGCACAAATAGGTGTAACCTCTAGGAAAATAAGGCATTTTCGATTGGACTAAAAAGCCGTGAACCGAAAGAATAAATGTTTGTTTAATTATACGTTAATCTGCGAAAATTGAATTTCGAGTACAAACATTATAATAATAATGTATATTGGAATATATGGAGACATTCTTTTCCAAAATTTGAAGCCAATTAAAAAATGTTGTATGTGCAGTTTTTGAATGAAACTACGATATTTTCTAAGATTCTAGAAATCTTCCCAAATGTGCACCAATTTAGAGCAATACCTCAAGGTTTTAGATGTTTTCCTTTAAAAACATACACATTTCTCCAACAATTGTGCAAATTTTAAAAGATACCATGTGTAAGATAAAAAAGTTATTAGATAAAACTTAATTCGATTAACCAGTATAATATTGTCATGCGTGCAAGTTGGCCCAAGGACATTTGCAAGACGATATGGGATTATTCGTTTTAATGCTGCATAAGGATGTATAAACATGGTACCCTCGTGTTGTTTCAGTATATGTATTTGAATGAACTCAAATTGATCCCACCCGTTATATACACATTTTCAAAGCAAGTGGTGCATTGAGATGTCACTAGATTGTTGTCGAACCTATTTTGCAAGGATCAAATTAATTGATTATGTTTGAAATACGATCTTAAGTAGATTTTGACAATTCAACATAAAAAATAATGGCGTAAAATGACACTTTCAAGTGGCAAGAAGGCACTGTTTATATCTTAAACCCTATAATATTTCATGAACTATTATATAAATATACCGTCATATCGAATACGTTACCTTCTGGCTCGGTCTCATTATAATCATAAACAGACACAGGGTAATCATACCAATCATACACACTAGGAGGCGCTGTATTTTGAGCTCCCTCAAACAAGTAAAGGGTTGTTGCCTTGCTCTGGATAACTGTAATAAGATACTACCAGGTAATCAATCAAGGCGTAAAATTGTTGGTTTAAAATGTAAACGTGTTAACAGAATTTTGAGAACTTGGCTATAAAATAGACGGTTCTCCTGCGACGTAATGAAAATTGCTAGTTTTCTTAGGTGACTTTAATACCATATTAAAATATAATATTAACTGTGCGTACTGCATTTCAAACCTAACTGGAAAATATCATGATACAAATGATGATATAATTCTATATATATACATATATTCATTTATAACTCTTTATGAAATAACTTCGAAATATTGATACAAACTGAATATTAAACGTTCCTTGAACTTCTACACTTGGTTAGGGCAAGGGCAAGTGCGGAATAGGGAGACCAAGAAAGCACGGGAGTGAAAATGAACGTGTCTCACCCACAAGAAGGCCAGGCGCAAGGAAAATAATTATGGACGTTTTCTGAACGCCAACGTCATTGGACAATCAAGAGAGGTATGAATAAAATTGAATCTTTTTCTCATTTTTAACCAATGAATAATTTCATCTTTGAAATATCCCTCTCCCTTTTCATGACCTGAGTTTCTTTTAACCTTATATCAATTAAGTTCAATATTGAAAGAAAATTCTATTTAAAAATATAGTAGAGAGTAAGATTAAAATTGTAATCATATCATGTTTTGCCCTCAATATGCATGAACTACCCTCCTCATAATAATGAATTCAAATTAAAGTTAAGACGATGATTGAAATTACACAGTTTTGATTTAATGAACGCAAGCAAAAAACAACAGCATTTCCTCACATCATAAACACTCAAATTAACTAAATATTAATGTGGACTCTTATCACTAATACTTTTTTAAAATATGTTGAATCTCGGATAACTGTCATAATAACCTTGAGCTAATTGCGATAAGTTCAAGATGAACCCACATTGTGACTTCACATTAAGCTAAACGCACATGATCACATACAATCTAGTTTCCATACTGACGTCAAAATAAAACGTCTCAGAGACAGCTTTGTGTTATAAATCAAACCTGACCTGACTATTCATCATTTACACATAGATTAGATCTGCAGATTGACATGAAACATTTAGTGAATCTGCAGGTTGATTTGAAACAATCAGTCAATCTAAAAACTCATTGCATGTACCATTTGTAATAAGAAAATGATCTCGAAAAACATTACTAGTACTATTCACCGTGCACAAAAAAAAATAAATATAATAATTGCATAAAGCACTGCAGTTTTTACGTAAGAACATGTTAGTTAAACTTATTTGTCGCCAAAATATATCTATCTGCTATCTTTTTCGTTTACGAAAACGGAGCAGGTTATATTTTTGGTCCGGTTTTTACAAAATAATTTGTGAGGCGCATAACTTTGTTTTAGAAGCTATAAACAAACACAAAAAGTATGCCATAATATAACACATAACATGAAGTTATTTATTGGCGGGTCAAAATTACAAAATGTTAATAAAGTTTTCAATAAATGTTGAAAAACTTAAATCTGGAATTCAACGGAACCTCATGTTTTGTACGTCCTTATGACGCTCGGGTGCCGATTTCTTATTGGCTAAAGCGACACGTGTCACTCATACAGCAAGCAATAGAGTTGGAAGGCGGGACATTGTCGCATTATGTGACGTACGTATTTATTGCGTCAAAAGGCAAATGCAGCATTTGGAAAGCCTTTCTTAGGTTTTGTTGATTAGAATAATTGCAAGCATAAAATGGTATCGTTTCAGTAAAGATTCAGTAAGGAAAGATATATTGGATAGACTATCCATGGCAAAAATCAATGAGACGGTTATATCTTGCATATCATTCGATTTCATTTCAAAGAAAAGATAGCAGATTCATATGCTCTTTTGAGCATAATAATACTCTTGTTGTATATAAAATCAATTTTAAGAATAATCTATCAAATACATTGCTAAAATGTCAGAAGAAAACTACATCTTATTATGTTTCTGGCAACCACTTGACTTGGAATGGGCTACTTCGATTTCAATTTGAAATTTAACCGCAAAAATGATCAACTCTATCCAAACTATCCACAAATCGTATACACTGCTGTTGGCGTGGTAAGTGGTTTGGAGCTGCAACGAATTATTATAAAAAACTACGTCAACATGACATGACGGTTTTACTTGTTGAGCGATTGTTTTCTAATATTATAACACATAGTACTGCATTGTAAGAAAATGATGATAACAAGGATGCCAATAATAATCAAATGTGATTGTTATGCTTGAAAATAAATGACACAAAACATTTAAGGTAAATTAAATATTTTAGCAAGTATAATAAGGAAGATATTTAAAAGTAAAATCAATATTTAATCATGCTCATAACATTTATTACACATTAACTTATGAAGAATAAGTTTTTCAGTGAATGAAAAAAGTTAAAACCTCGCCAGTTGTTTAAAAAAAAAGGAAGAATCAGTTTTTAAATGGGTCTTATCTTCCAAAGCTAAGGACCGAATCGTTCAATGCGGACACCGAATCATTCAGACAGGATAGGCCGAGTGGGGTAAAAGAGGGGCCCATTGGACTAAGGACAGTTTCGTAGAAACCAAGCTGGTGAATTGTTGAGTTTTCTATTAACCACTATAACACTAACAAGGGAAAAACATAAACATGCCGCAAACCATGTCCACAACCGTTTAACCTAGTTCGAGTTTTCAAGTAAGCATAAAACAAATTTTATAAAAAATATGTCGAAATACCTTCGAACACCGAGGAAAACGATGGCGCTTTACAACTTATGAAACGCTTAACAAAACTTCCCAAAATTTCAAATTGTTGTCAAAACAATTGTGCGTGGCGCTATCATTTCCTTATGACATTTATTAATGTCCCGTAATAGGTGTTTGTTCTTATTCAAAATCACGGATTGTAAAAATCTTAAACATGATACACCTGTCAAAATCCCCTGTCCACCGTCCTTCCCCCTACATCATGTTAGTAGGTAATATGAACAAAAAACATGTTTCATAAAAAAATCATTTATTTTCTTATCATAAGGTATTATTTTGGGCATGTTGTAAGTGTTTGTTCTTAATCAATAGCAAGAATCGTCGAAATCCTAACATGAGATCTACTAGAATTGTATACGTTTTGTCAACGTTTTATGCAGACAGGAATTAAATTACAATTGATATAGGTCATGCGTCAGTTAAGCGACATTTAGCGGTGCTATATTGCAAACTGCGTACTCATGTTTACTCTATACTATTGTGTCTAATTAGCCGAAATTAGGAAATACGGATCAGTTTTTGTTTTAAAAACTGCCATGGTTTGTTTTGAAACACGCCCAATTATACTGACTTTGACGGCGCCAATTTATATGATTTCATATGCAATGTAAATGAGATGATTAAGTGCTTTTCGCGTTTTATTATTCACTAAAATAAAATTGAACCAGTTTAACCCTGCACTGATTAGTATCTAAGGTCCTGTTTGCAAACATTGCTATTGATTAAGTTGTTGATAAATAAAGAAATTGAACCATTAAGATATCTAGGTTGTGATTGTTATGTGACTAGATACCCGGATTATTTTCTTATGATTTTAAATATGCAACAATTGGAGGATATATTTGAAAGGAAAAATAAGATCAATTATATGGATTTGAAAACAAATTTTGTGCAATTTTGATTGATTTCCCCTTTTTAGCCTTTGTTGTAGATGGGATAGCAACTTGGATTACATTTTTAAAGGTAATTCATATAGTTAGCTTTATTGTTAGCTTTAAAGTTTGCTTTATCATTATTTTAAAAAGACTATTGAATCACCATCACCATCTTTATTATCATTTTAAAAAGACGATTGAATCACCATGAATCATCATCTTGGTTGTGGTATCATTTGTTTTTGTTGATTGATCTGTATCATTGAACATATTAATTTAGAATCAATCACAATTACTTTTATTGACATTAAATGGTATGCAAATGTGTATTTTTGCATAGTGCGACTTGTCATTTTTTAATCATTATTGGAAATAAACACTTCAAAAGATTTTTTCCAAAAAGTAAATAAGGTATTGTGCAAAATTTAGTACGGAACCCTTAAATTGATATAGTAGCAACATAAAGGTGACGGGATATTTAAGGAGCAATACAAAACATTATATTTAATGTGACCACTAAACTGACCACTTCGCTTTTGATGGGTAAGATTGAAACCATCTTGGTGATTTAAATAGCAAGAAATAATGCTACGACTATATACCGTTTATACTTGTGTTTCAGCTTTCATATTATAAACCGATTTTGTAAATTATTCATTGTAAACAAATTATCATTTAATGTTACATATTAGACTTTAATTTTTAATGATTAATCATTTAAAACCGATTTTTGAATAAAAGAATATCATTTGTTTTTATGTTGCACATATGAGTGTAACTAAGATATATTTGGATGATTTCAATACAGTTTTTTTTTCATTTCTTGAAACCCCTTCTTGAAAAATGGTCTTGAAAAATGTTACTGGTCAATCCCACATATATTAGACAGTATTCAATAATTTCAAAAATAAGAATGAAGAGAGTAGCATTGCTTTTTACAAACAACATTGAACAATTAAAATAATAAGTTGTGAATTCAACTATAATGACTGTTTATTTTAGAACGTTACAGTTCTACCTGTCCTCAACGGCCAAACTACAATGTTGAAGCTAATAATAGTTTTGGTCTTGGCCACAACATGTACGGGTAAGTGCTTATCATAAAGATACTATACATAGTTTTTAAAATACTTTTTATAATTAAATTGTATCCATTTAAAAAGTGGTTAAAACACTGAGAAGTTAAAACAACATCAGCACAAACTAACATGGAACCTTCCATGTGATGCAAAATGATTATAACCATGACATTGATTGGATGTTATATTGCAGTAGGTTAACCAAATATAACTTCGTTTTTATTAAATATGTAAGATAACAATAGTTTCTTATAAAATGACACGGGTCAAGCTGGATATGGGGGTTTATAAAACGAGCTCCCAGGAAGGTGATATATTTGGGTGTTGATTTGGGTCAGTTTAATTTCATACAAAGTGATTTGGTTAGTGTGAGAACACAAATTGTGATCAAAATATAAGGTCGCGAGGTCACACAGGTTTGATTTATAACACAAAGCTGTCTCTGAGACGTTTTATTTTGACGTCAGTATGAAAACTAGATTATATGTGATCATGTGCGTTTTAGCTTAATGTGAAGTCACAATGTGGGTTCATCTTGAACTCGTCGCAATTAGCTCAAGGTTATTATGACAGTTATCCGAGATTCAACATATTTAAAAAAAGTATTAGTGATAAGAGTCCACATTATTATTTAGTTAATTTGAGTGATTATGATGTGAGGAAATGCAGTTGTTTTTTGCTTGCGTTCATTAAATCAAAACTGTGTAATTTCAATCATCGTCTTAACTTTAATTTGAATTCATTATTATGAGGAGGGTAGTTCATGCATATTGAGGGCAAAACATGATATGATTACAATTTTAATCTTACTCTCTACTATATTTTTAAATAGAATTTTCTTTCAATATTGAACTTAATTGATATAAGGTTAAAAGAAACTCAGGTCATGAAAAGGGAGAGGGATATTTCAAAGATGAAATTATTCATTGGTTAAAAATGAGAAAAAGATTCAATTTTATTCATACCTCTCTTGATTGTCCAATGACTTTGGCGTTCAGAAAACGTCCATAATTATTTTCCTTGCGCCTGGCCTTCTTGTGGGTGAGACACGTTCATTTTCACTCCCGTGCTTTCTTGGTCTCCCTATTCCGCACTTGCCCTTGCCCTAACCAAGTGTAGAAGTTCAAGGAACGTTTAATATTCAGTTTGTATCAATATTTCGAAGTTATTTCATAAAGAGCTATAAATGAATATATATATATATATAGAATTATATCATCATTTGTATCATGATATTTTCCAGTTAGGTTTGAAATGCAGTACGCACAATTAATATTATATTTCAATATGGTATTAAAGTCACCTAAGAGAACTAGCAATTTTCATTACGTCGCAGGAGAACCGTCTATTTTATAGCCAAGTTCTCAAAATTCTGTTAACACGTTTACTTTTTAAACCAACAATTTTACGCCTTGATTGATTACCTGGTAGGATCTTATTACAGTAATCCAGAGCAAGGCAACAACCCTTTACTTGATTGGAGCAGCTCAAACTACAGCGCTTGCTAGTATGTCATGGTATGATTACAATGTGCCGGTTTATAATTATTATGAGACCGAGCCAGAAGGTAACGTATTCGATATGGCGGTATATTTATATATTATTTCATGAAATATTATAGGATTTAAGATATAAACAGTGCCTTCTTGCCACTTGAAAGTGGCATTTACGCCATTATTTCCTATGTATAATTTGCAAAATCTACTTCTGTTAAAATTTTATTTCAAGCAAAATAAATTAATTTGATCTTTGCAAAATAGATTCAAGAAAAATCTTGTGATATGTCAATACACTTGCTTTAAAAATGTGTATATAAGGACTTGGATTGATTTGAATTTATTCAAATACATATACTGAATTAACACGAGGGTACCATGTTTATACATCCTTATGCAGCATTAAAA
The DNA here is from genome assembly GCA_001703475.1 of Hydroides elegans. Taxonomy (NCBI): domain Eukaryota; kingdom Metazoa; phylum Annelida; class Polychaeta; order Sabellida; family Serpulidae; genus Hydroides; species Hydroides elegans. Next base: position 41,172 of record LQRL01100737.1, read on the forward strand.
TGAGTAATCCCATATCTTCTTGCAATTGTCTTGGGCCGACTTTCACGCATGACAATATTAACATGTGTTAATACACATTCATGATTTGATACTGTTGTCCAATATCCCCAAATGCATTTTTGTTCGACCTCTTAAAATGATCGTCTAATCAGAAAACAACACCTATAAACAACCAATTGTCTCAAAGAGCTTTTTATTAAAGAAACAGTCGACATTGTTTTATTAAGGGTTATTTATATGCGAAAACCTTATGAAGGATCGATATTGTAATTTTGTGGCGAATCAGATGCATAGAAGCCGAAGGCTGGCTGCATTCAACCTTACCCCTGTATAATTGAAACCTAACACTATAATGAATATCACGAATAGTGTATTCCCTTTACTGCATGGAATCACAAAGAAAACCGTTACTGAAATAAACAAATATTTTTGCGATGTCATAACTTGCAATATGATATCTTAAATGATATTGACAACCAAGGCATATAATAAAATTGGTTGCTTATAAATCATCTTGGATTAGAACATAATCCATGTGAAATAAATCATTAAAATATCATTTCATATTTATATTGTTTTACCATAAAATATTAGATTTAGGAAGCGCAATCGGAAAATAGTCCGAGTGCAATACACAGTATTATATATGATTATATACATATTAATATGATTATTGTTTGTATTTATTATCATTAGCATCATTTTATAGGGAGCCGAACTTGTCCTCCAAGTATGTTTCGCTGTAAAAATGGGCAATGCATAAATGAAACATATGTGTGTGATTTAGGCAGAGATTGTAATGACGGCAGTGATGAACACAACTGCGGTAAAACTTAAAAAGAAATATTTTATATTTTCAAATAATGCTTATGATACAAATTGAATCAAAAGTAATTTTGTTTTCTATTCAGATTGATTTCTACATATAAATCAGTTACTAATGTTTAGAAATTGTATACATTCTTTCCAGAAAACCATACTTGTCCAAACAATACGTTTCAATGTGGCACCAATGGAGAGTGTATTGAGTTTTATCATCGATGTAATGGTAATATTAGGTGCTTCGATGGAAGTGACGAACTTCACTGCGGTAAAACGCTACCAACGATCAATGACTAATTAAATTTACAAGTTTATTATTTGGAAGAAAAATACCACTCTTTGTAAATCAAAAGATGCATCCGTAAATATAAATTTAAAGTGGGTCCAGTCTGGTCGTAGTTATACATTCTTTTAATAAAAATAAACATTTAAACAGAGAATTGACTTGCACAGTTAACAATTGGTGAGATCTCCCTCCTCTCCGACTAAAATTTGTATAAAATTTAATAAATATATTTATATAAATTTTGATACATACTAAAAAATTGTAAAACAATTTGTAAAAAGCAAAAAAAAATATTGCTTGCTTATATCATAGAGAATTCAACTTGTCCCTCGGGCTATTTTCGCTGCGGTAGTGGGCAATGTGTATATGAAAACTACGTATGTGATGTTAATGCAGATTGTAATGACGGGAGTGATGAAAACAAATGTGGTTAGAATTATATTTGTTGCAAAAGCAGACTTATTCAATAATTGCCTTTAAAATGTACGTTATAAAATTTGCAGAAACAAAATATCACCGCATTTGAAGTAAAACAGATTTAAGATAGAAACAAATATATATTACTTATTTATTTTCTAATATATTGTCTCCTTTTCAGAAAACCATATTTGTCCAAACAATACTTTTCAATGTGAGACAGGCCAGTGTATTCACCTTTATTATCGCTGTGATTTAGATTACAATTGCCCTGATAGCAGTGACGAGTTTCATTGCGGTAAAATAGTAGAGTGATTGTACAAGAGTGATTGTATGGTTTTCGAATACCTGCTCGTTTTTTGTCATTGGTCAATTTGATTGAGTTCATATTAAGAGACTTGATTATATGTCATACTAGTGTATATATTGAAAACCAATAATCTTACACAAAAATAATATTTTTCTCTTGTGACCGATGATATTTTTGAAACAACATATTTTATATTATCAATGGATGTTAAAACGTTGCTTTCCATAAAAATAATTATGATGATCATCAAATCATTTTTCATAAACATGTTAGCAGGTCAAAAATGCAAAATGATTTTTTTCAGATAACCACAGTTGTCCAAGTGATCAGTTTCAGTTTCAATGTGAGACAGGACAGTGCATTTCCTTCATGGAGCGCTGTGATGGTTCTAAACATTGTCCAGATAACAGTGATGAACTAAATTGTGGTAAGCAACTATACATGAATAATTTATGATGTAATGTAGACAACTTACTAGATTTTAGATCATGTATATATAATCCATGATTTATACTTCACATTTTTTTCGTGTTTATTGAGCATTTCGTGTATTAATGAAGATTGTGTTCGTCTATATTAGTTTTCTAAAATAATTCGTTTAAAGACTGAATTCGTTATTTGAAATTCAGGTCCATGTTCTGCATTTTTCAGGTGTTTTTTTCTTTTATATCATATGAGAAGTGCTACATTGCATGAATGAATTGCAAGTTATGCAAAAAAATCAAAACGTACTTACAAATCTACTTTTAAGAATCATTGCAACTAAATTGAAATATTTAAACATTGATGTTCCTTTATTTTTATGATAATATTATTGCATATACATAAAACGCCATGCTAAGTAATCATCTTTGATAATTCATTTTGGCAATATATTTATATAGAGAAATCGGAATGTCCGTCTGGCTATTTCCGCTGTGGAAACGGACAATGCATACATGCCATTAATGTATGCAATGGGATTGTTCATTGTCTTGATGGAAGTGATGAACATAACTGTGGTGAGCATCTAAAGTATTTTTCATTTGTAATCATGAATCATCTGTTACATTCCTTTTTTTTATAATCTCATTGCAATGCCGATTAATGCTTTGATTACGGAAGGGATCTATATATTCTCTTTTAGATCACCCGGAATGTCCAAATGATTCGTATCAGTGTAAAACAGGACTATGCATTGACTACCTAAAGCGATGTGATGTTAATAAAGATTGTCCTGACAACAGTGATGAGCTTAATTGCGGTAATACATAATTAATGTTGATAATGATTAGTTTTCTTTCTTTATTACTCGATCGAGTTTTTATCGTATTAGGATTAGGTAGCCCACTAGTAACAGATCAAAATAAGATGCGCATCAAATGCGTTTAACCTGACCCCTTGCAATTGACAGAGTTGATTTATTAAACAAGCAGTGTCATAGTCTAATCATTCTTAATTTATATTCGTCAAATATCGTCATATAATGTGTGTTGCTAAATAGTTTCATTCTAGATAAAAACAGTATTGCAGGATTGCAGTTTTGTTTACTATACAAAATATATTTTTAAGCATTTGGTGGCTCTCTTCTGCATAATATGTGTATATGGCGTTATCCAGACAATGCATACATCGTATTGCATTCATTAAAAGGATTCTGGTTAAGGTTTTATTATTTTCTGACACGACCCCATTGCATTTAACAGTTTTATCATCTTCACCTCATCTTTTACAACAAAACAATGTCTGCATGTTGTTTGCATATTTTATTCTAGAAAACTCAACTTGCCCCTCGGGTTATTTTCGCTGTAAAAGTGGTCAATGTCTAGTTGAAACCGATGTATGCAATAGGTTTAAACAATGCAAAGACGGTAGTGATGAGCACAACTGTGGTAAAAATACAATTATTTCAATCCGATGGTTATTCATTTGATTACAGCTTTATAAGTTAATAAATTGTTATTTATATATATCATTAACAAGTTGACATAAGACTCTTCATGATAGGTATTATATATTATTTTGCAGATTTTTGTGAGCCAGGCTATTTTCAATGTAAAAGCAATGATTTAATCCAGTGTGTATTCTTGAAGAAAAGATGTGATGGAAATGTAGATTGTTTCGATGGCAGCGATGAACACACATGTGGTTAGATTACATATGTTTATCAATGTGTATATTTATATGTTGTATATAAAATACATGTGTAACATTGAGATATATGCATTTTTGGTAATTATCGAATGAAGAGAAGTCATTTTTATGATTCTTTTATAACTATCTTAATAAATATAGTTTTAAGACTAAGTGTGTTGATTAATGTTAGTTTATAAATGGTATTCACGCATATACATATGTCAATTTTTCAATAGACACGCAAAATATGAAATTTTTGTCATTTTGTCAACTTTTCGATGAAAGGAATCACTTTGTGTAATTCTTGAATAATTATATTTATAAACATAATTTTTGAGTTAGTCCAGCCTGTTCTCTCGGTAATTCATATCATATCTGTACTATTTAAAGTAAAACATATTCTATTTATCAAGGAACATACTGAGAGAGCACCAACCCCCCTCCTCCATCTGTTTGATATGTGTACAATTTTTGATAAATATATTTGTGAATATGTTTATGATATATTCAGAAATGTCAATCTATCGTCACCTTAACCCGAATAATGTATTTCTATCTTATAGAGAGCTCAATTTGTCCCTCTGGCTATTTTCGCTGTGAAAGTGGCCAATGTGTAAATGAAACATATGTTTGTGATGCGCACAGAGATTGCAATGATGATAGTGATGAGCAAATATGTGGTTAGAATATAAACATTAACTTTTACACTTTTGTATCACACACGTTTAGATATTCTTGTTGTTTCAACTATGAGCTATTGAAAATCAATTTCCTTAGCTATCTATATATTGGCAAGCATACAAATTTGCTACTGTTGATTCTTATAAAATTATCTTTTTTTCTAGATAATCACGTCTGCCTAGCGCTTGAATATCGCTGTGCTACTGGTCAGTGTGTGAAACATTATGCAAGATGTGATCAACGATCAGATTGTTATGATAATAGCGATGAATGGAATTGCGGTAAGGTCTCTCTGTTATATTTTGTAATAATTAGGGACTCAAAAACAAACACTCGTGCACTACGTTTCCGACAAAGAATAGCGCAAGATGTGCATGACAAATCTTGAGACCTGTATATGCTGGAATATTTATTAATCTTACATTGAAAAAAATATTACAACGATATACTTGAGTATATATGTTCCTTACGACATGGATGTACTAAATTTGACACTATATGTTTCTGATAGTGAGTATACAATTAGACATATATTATTGTCTTTGTTTGGACTCTGTAATTGAAGTTGAGCTGTTTTCGCTGGATATTTAGCCGTTCTATTCAAAGTCCAGTAAGTATGTGTTTATCATTTTGCAACTATGTTGGTGGATTGTAGTTTTAATTATAGCGCCTGGTTTAACCTATACCATATTGTTTGCAAACTAAGCTTCCTGTTTTACCGGATCAAACTTCAAATGCAAACACTATCGATTTTGTTTGTCCTTTGAATCACGTTGTGATGCGAGAGATGATTGTGGAGATGGGTCTGATGAAGAAAAATGCGGTAAATAGACATAACGTAAATTTATCACTGTTCAAAATGATGTAAAAGATTATACACACTAGAACTGTTCAATAATCTGACTATGGCTAGGGATCTCCTCTTATATAAGATAACGATCCTCATTTAGGTAACGACCTATTTGCCAAAAACAGAGACCGAAACATTTAAGATTATAATGATTGGGTACTTTGTCAATTTTATCAATGTCTTAATATAATTTAGTATTTTAGCAATTCTAAAAAAAATCCAAAACTGTTTTGATGTTTTAAATGTAAATTTTTAGAGAACTCAACTTGTCCTTTGGGCTACACTCGCTGTAAAAATGGTCAATGTGTAAATGAAACCTATGTGTGTGATACAAATACAGATTGCAATGATGGGAGTGATGAACACAATTGTGGTAATTTACATGTTGCTTCATTTGCAAACATTAAGGATTTGTTCAGATGCTGTTTATCTTTGTGATTATTCTATTATCTTTTTAAACGATGGAATTATCGTATTACTTTTAAACGATGGAATTATTTAAGTTACTAGCAATGGTTAATTAACTGAATAAATGCCATTTTTTGCAAAACACATATGAGTAAATAAACACGAGCTAAAAAGCAAGGAGTTGGACAATTAATATAATTGAGAGTTGTTATGGGTAACAATAGAGTTTTTCGTTTAGAGAATCACAACTGCCTGGGTCAGAAATACCGTTGCGCTACTGGTCAGTGTGTGAACAACGCTAAAAGGTGTGATGGAAAAAGAGACTGTCGTGATAACAGTGATGAATTGAACTGTGGTAAGTTAAGTCACTTGTTTTATATGTTTAATGTATATTAACCAGTTATGATATATTCATGCAATTGTTTATGCAATCATTTTCAGCAAAAGTGTATTCCTTCTAGATAGAGGTTAGCCGATCTTGTTGTCAGATGTTGAAAACAAATATTTAAAAAAAAAGTAAATGATTTAGCTGTAAAATCTATTGACTTGGGAATATTTATTGAATAATGTAAGCACATTGAATCTCATATAAAATCGTTTTGTTATTACAGCGACTTGTTTCACGTCAACCAGTTTCCACTGCACAAACAAGTTGTATTGTGTGGATATCGAAACGCGTTGTGATGCAAAATTCGATTGCATTGATGGATCTGATGAAGAGAACTGCGGTAAGTGGTTGTCTAAAATATGTGGTATATTTTTATCTGAGAATAAAGTGCCTTCTTACCCCAAACTCCAACTCTTTTAAGGAGGTTTTATTACATTGTCGGGTTAATATCACCCATACCACTTGATACCACTTGATATTGATGGCAGTGACAGTCGAAATCAAACGTGGTATTTTTCCATATTTAAATCAAATAATAAAATGAAGAGCTCTCCAAAATATGCAATCCTAAAAAACTAAAACAAATGTGTTGTTAAGGGCAATCATTTTCATATTTTGAAAAACAAACCTTTTCTGGAAAGTTGCGGAGTATTAAACTTTTAATTTTATCGATTAATCAACCATAACCACGTTCACGTATATTAGACTCTTTACTCACCTTGGTAAAAGTTTCAGAACAATTAAAGTATGTGATATCCGCGAACGGTTTCTTGGTGTTATTTTTACACGTATGTCTAGAACCCTGCAACTTTTCGGGAAACAATGTCTCAAAATATGAAAATTATCGCCTAAACCAAACTTGCTATGTTTTGTCTCGTAAATGGAGTTGTGTTATCTGTTTTAAAGCCGAATAGATACAACTTCACATGTAGAGAAACATATAGCATACTAGATTTATACAATTCAAAACGTGGCTGTACTTGAATTGTGAAAGTATTGGGCAATTTATTTATAACCAGTGTTTCAATTGCGCTTATAAAACAAGCCACTAGGGACTTTATCAACATATTCTTAAAATATAATTCATCAAATATTTATCTATTGTCCCGTAGCACTTTATTTATCAGTTTTCATACTCATAAATATAGTTCGAGTGCTTAGAATGTGCTATTTCCAAATTTTGAAAATCAGGGTTTTGTGTTCAATGTGATAAAACAATGGATTTGCCATGGATTTGCTATGGTTTTATCACATTGAATACAAACCCTGATGAAGAGAGTAGCTCTCGAAAATTTAGAAATAACAATTTTTTAAGCACTATAGCTATATTTATGAGTATAAAAGTGATCAAACGATATATATTCATTCACTCATGATTCAGCAATGTCTATGTGTCCCGACACATACTTTCGATGCGACAATGGACAGTGTATTCGTGCTAATCTAACATGCGATGGCATTGCAAACTGTATCGACAGCAGCGACGAAGAGTTTGCTTTGTGTAAGTTAATTTGAATCAAATGTATGACTAAATATAAGCTACATAATATATGGCCTCATATATGTTAAATTATGTTACGACATTCATACAAATTACAAATAAGTAATACGTAACCACGACAAGGAAAAGTCTTGTCTTTGTTTAACAATGATTAATAGTTTAGATTAAACATTACTCATATCTATAGCGTGATTTAGCATATATGTATTTCTAGTGATATATCAAACGCACTATGTGTGTTCTTTCTTTATACCTTTAGGTAAACTGGCCATCACTATATATATCTCAGTTGCCATAATAGGCACCTGTGTGATATCACTCATTGTCGTATGTGTGTATCGCAAACGAAAACAACGCAGCGAGACAATCAGCCCCATAGAAAGTACCACAGGACAAGGGATAACAGAAGCAGTACAACCAACAGTGACCAGCCGGTCTTCGGTATCGAGTATTTACGACGAAATAGAAATGTACCAATCAGCTGGCAGAAGTACTGGAAACGCCCCGCCATCGGCTTATACCGTCTTGACAAGGGATCCGTATGCTTATGACGAACTGTATGGACTTCAGAGAATCGCTATTCTTACGGATCCTTCTTCGAATGAAGACGATCAAGGGAAATCGGAAGATGTGCATCACACTAGAGCCTGGACATCGCTTCCTATAGATCTACATCAAGTGAAAGAAAATAAGAATGGCCCAGTGGATCAGTGCGAATACGTCGACATGTTACCCGATCGCCTGGAAGTGGATGCTAGTATTAAAGAGAAGACCGTCGCTAAAAAGGGCCTTTCAAAGAGCATGAGCGAGGTGGTTGGACTCCGTAATACCCACAAAGACACGATTTAGATATACTCGCTCTGCTGATGACAAACTATCACACTAGAGCCAAATTATTTCTCATGAACTAGATCGGCAAATTGCTGCTTGTTATTCATACTATAGAACTTTAGTATATTTAGCTTCAAAATCTTACATAATGATTTGAGGTGATACTTTGATAAAACATGTGAATTTTACAGTTTTATTTCAATATATTTTGTAAATAGTTGCGGTACCCATGATCATGCATTACCATTGTATATAAAGCAATACTAGTACAGTTAAGATCTTCAGGATTGTCTTCAATCGGCAGATATATAATGTAAAGTAAACAATTTTCTTGTATTTCTTGTTGAAATAGTATAATTGTATATAGTGTGTAGATATGTATGCCTATAATGGTAAAAGAATCATATAAGACTCAATAACGTTGCCGTGGTTGTAGTCTTTATTTCACCAATAAATGTTACGCTAATTAGTCGACTGGATTTTTTTCAAAATCAAAATGACATTTTTTTGTATACAGTATTAAATACATATTTATGTGTAGAATACTATGATGCCCATAAAACATTTCACTTTCACTGTTTGCACATATATTTCCTTTGGTGTCATTTCATAGTCATTCACTTGTTTGGTTTCTCATATTTTTGACACTATGCTAGACTTGAAGTACTTGTGTCACACGGGCGCGGCTGTTTATTTATACCCAATCGTCGACTTGAGTTTTGTTAAGTCATCACAACCCCGCTCTAATGCTACATGTCATATATGCAGCATAAATTTACATGTATCACATTTAACCCCATGATAAAGGCTAGCGAATCGGTTAGCATCGCATTTTTGATTTTTTTAACATGCTCCCAACCAAATAAAGCATCAAAGGAGAACTTGGATAACTAAAAACATTTCTTGTTATTTATATTTTACATGCCCATTATAGAGAACATAGTCCGGAAAAGATGCATGCAGAATATGAAAACAGAATACCATCACAGTGCTTAAATATATCAGTTTTTCATTACCTTCAATTCAATTCCAGATGAAATTGAGTATAATGCTAAAAGAATCATATATGTTTTATAGTCATATAATCATATATCATATATTCTTTCCTATCACCAATAACAAGGGTTGTACTTCTCAGTGTTGTGTTGCATCATAAAAAAAATGGACTGCACCGAAGTTGTCTCAGAGTCTGAATATGTAAATGATGATAAAACTTCTTCTCTTCTCTCAGTTTGATCATTTTTGTTATGAATATGTGAATGATGCTTGATTTAAAAATATTCAAAATTTAAGAATGAAAACAAAATAAAGCCTATATTCTTTCATGGTGAAACATGAACTATCAGATGTTTAGAAAAATGACGAAGGGGGGAATGAGACGAAAAGCTATGGTAAAATCGAGAGACAGAAACGTAGAAACAAAAGCGGGGATGCGGAAAAGGGTAGGTTTTGAAATGGAAACTGACGGTTCGGAGGTCGGAGGGCAGCTTATCAACAACTAATGTGGTGTTGGTGAAAATAATTAAGTGTTTACTACTCTTGTATTCCTGCGAGTATTACTGATTTAATAGTTTACGCATTATAAGTAGGAGTTTTTGGAGAGTTCAGCGTCATTTGGTCTAACATATTGAGAGTTCAACGTCATTGGGTCTAAAATGCTGAGAGTTCAGCGCCATTGGGTCTTACAATCTGCGCCAAAGGACATATAAGTAAAATAGGCTGACAGTTCAACGCCAACTTCAACTTTTTAGAATTTCGGCAGCGTAGTTTTAATTTCAAATCCAGTTTAGTGTAATGCAGTGTAGTGTTTGTTCATCGGTTCTTCAGCCTAACAATTATGTTTTATTTATATAGCAAACCATTTAGCTTTGAAATTCTCCTTACTTGAAAACTATAATGTGGAAAAATACTTTGCTGATATTATCTTCAATATAACATCTCATAAGGAACATAAAGAAAATTACGCCAATTTGTTTTATTATTTTACACCGATGCTTTTAAAACATATGGAGAATTACTATAATTTTATTTAAATTTTCATAAGAAATTATATAAGTAACGCTCGATAATTGTTCCGAACCCACTCAATAGTTTATGCCTTAATTAATTGATATTAGGTTACATCCAAAACTGCAACATAAGATAATTAATAAATACTATCAAATTGAGAATAATATAAACATAATGAGAATTTTTTCATATTTAGAATTTTATAAATATAAGGAGTTATTTTTCTCAGAGTATATGTTTTATCCACTTTTATGCAACCAATTTAATTTCTTTCATGCATCTGTAATCAAAATGCGAAATCAATCAAAGAAATTTCGTGTTTATCAAGCAAAAGATATCTAGCAAAAAATATGGAGCAAAAAAAATATCAAGCAAAAACTATTGAGCAAAAAATATCAAGCAAAAAATATCTAGAGTAATTCAAGAATATCATAATGTGTCGCAGAGTTGCGCGAACATCAACATAATATAGCTTACCAAAAATAGTATACCAAAAATGACGAAGCAATGTGTGTGTAGATATATTGATAGTATACGATCCCAAATTTAAATTCAAAATTCTGAATTTAAACTATCATTTCAATAAATGTGCGCACTTCATCATGAGAAAACCTTAGTTGTGCGCATTTTACTACACAACTATTAATGAACAACAGAGGGCGTAATGGAGAAATAAAATTATCGCATTGTGTCGCAGAGCCTCTGGCGGAAAATTTATTATATTCCTAACTGTTTTGAAAATGCTTTGAAGTATGCTCACAAAATATGAACACAAAATGATAAAAGAAAGCATTGAAAGATTCAAAATAAGTAAAATACGTTCAAGTTAGATCAAGATAATTATTGTTTCATGGCTACTTGTAAATGTTTTGTCTTAATTTCGCAAGACAACCGAATGGAATAAAACATAAGTCGATTCCTATTGATGATTAAACACTTATATCAAATGGTTGTGTAATTATCTGTTGAAACAAAATAAAAGCGAAATTTTATTGAGAAAAGTATATGCATACTCTACGAGAATATATTCGGTGAGTATCCACGTCAGCAATCGGTTAGAGTAGGGGTATTTTGAAAGATATAAATCCAGACAAACAATTGAAGGGCTTAGAGCATAAACATGTTTAGTGCGAAAAACATGTTTTTGAGATAACAACACAGTCAATATTTTCGATATGTGAACTAACACCCCTATGAGTATCAAGGTGATACGATGAACATTTATTGACCAATTTCTTGTTTGAAAATCCTCAAAATACTTGTTTAAACTCTGATATTCAGTGTTTTACGTGCACAAACTAGTCTGTTGCAATAAACTTGTTATTTCCATGCAATTTGCCATACCCACCCAAAGTTAATCTGTTCAATGCACAAATATGTCTTTCGCGATAAACATGTAAAATACCTATATTCTCTTTATAATGAAAAAGTGAACTGCATAGTACATAAATATGTCTTTCTCAATAAACATGCTGAATATTTTGTTACAAAAATCTGGAACTTTCAATGCCGTTTTTCTCAAAACTATGATTTCGCACTAAACATGTTTATGCTCTAAGCCCTTCAATTGGTACCTTTGGTGGCATTTTAGTGGCTTTGGGATATATTTAGACTTTTTTGCAACATATACATGTGACTCTTAAAGCGAAACAAAATATATGCGTATAGATTCAAACTAATTGTGAATTTGGTTTTGAATGACATCAGGTTATTTTGACCATCAATAAATGTTCGATAAGTCAAAGTAATTTTAATTGCATATTTATTTTGTTGGTTTTAAGACATACAATAATTGCTTTATCATGATTTTCTCAATATGTTTTTATGGTATAATTTATAGTTGATGAATACTCTGGGTAGTTCTCACATCTCATATTTACTATTTCTCCAATAATTGAGACAACAATCATTAACTTTTACGTTAGAAGAGTTTAATTTTCGACCATGAAATAAAAATTAAGCGTTATTATTACCAAATTCAAAATAGGGGCGGCGTTCGAAGTATGGGCGGGGCTAGCTAGAAACCCCCCATCTCATATGACAGTCCTTCCCTTTAACCCAATCACCGCCCCATATGGCGCCCCAACCCCCACCCCCACCGCCCTCGAGAGGCTAAACACATCACACACAGAAGAATAGGCATTTATTAATTTGCAACATGACTGGTTTGAAATTGTCATGAGTTATTGAATGAGACGTTATTACACACAAAAGCAAGCAGTTGTAACTAAGCTTGTGTCAGTCCACTCGCTATAGCCGTGAATTATGATTATTAGCGGTGCGATCGAATTACTACATTTTTTAGCGCGGAGGGACCGTAAGGGGTTTCTATATGCAAAAAGAAAAAAACTAACTTTTGTCAAATATAGCTGTAAATAAAATTGTTGTCTGGGCAAAAAAGTATTAAGCAACATTTGAGACAAAATAGCAGTATGCGCATAGATTTCCTCAAATGAGTAAATGAACTAGAACAGAATTCATGAATTGTGTATTGAATTTTGTATTCAATATAGGCTACGTTTAACGGCGGAGTTTGCACATAGCGAATGCTGTTTCAAAGGTAAGTTATTGTATATTATATATATTTCAAATTTAACTTTCCCAAGATTGACTGATTGGCTTAAATATTCGGATATTCTGTCATATTGGGATATTCACCATCTTCATTGTATGGATTATAGGAAGACGTCAAACTTGTGGATGTTCGATTTTACGATTAAATGTGATCTCTGTTGCATACGTGGATACATTTTTGGATGACTTTTCATCTCGTTAAAGCAAACGACTGAACGATTATCAAGCAGCAGAAGAGTCAAAATTAAGAAGGCATCCTATTATGTTAAACGGAGGATGAACCTAATTTAAGGCAAAAGTCTAAAAAAAAAACAGATCGGATACATTATGACAAAGGAGAAGTGTGATTAGTATTCCAGATTTCAACGTCCTAAACGTCTTCGAAAACTCACCTAGAATTCAAAGATACGTATTGATTTTAAGGGATCTTGCATATTTTCTTTGTTTGAATCTTGACATCAGTATAGGACATAGTTCCCAAGCTAAACAAAAACATGAACTACTGTAATTTAAATGAAGTTGAATGTCATATAGCAACCTTGCTCATCGATAAATGCTTTTAAAAAACTCACACACACTAAGACCAACGAAATAGGCTATAGTTAAAGTTTGTTTACTCAATGTGTAGTAGTAAAGTAGTAGGGTTTTATAGAATATTGAAATTACTTTTTTGGCAAGTGTTCTATTCCAAAAATGAATGTAGGCGATTGGTTAAGCAACAAGATGAAAACATTTTTTACATAAATCTGGTTTCTCAAAAAAAGACAAAAAAGAGAAGAAACATGGCCTTTTTTAGAACAAAAGAAAACTATATAAATATGAGGACGCCTATTTCTTAGCTAATAAAATCTTGCTGTATTCGGCAAGATTATCAATTATCAGGCCCGTTTCCTAAACTAATATCCCATTTAAAGGTCTCACCCATTTAAAGGTCTCATTTTAGATTCACATTGCACAATCAATCACTGTAATAATCACCCAAAGTAGCAATGCCATCAATAAAACTTCATTTCAAGCCATCTCCCATCAAAGAATAGAATTCTACTACTTAAAGCGCAAACACGCTAAAGTCAAAAACCAAATTATTTAACCATTAAATATGAACCAATCAGAATTGACTTTCCCAAGCAGTTGCTGAGGCTGAGAGAGAGAGCCTTGTGAGATATTCACTAGATGGCCTAGTTGTTTGAGGGAAACCGTGCAACAAGGCTTATTTATTTGAAAAAAAAAACGTCTCAATTTGAGATTGTCCTAAACCAAATGCGAATGGGTGATAATGATTGCTTTGCAGTGGATATAAAGTGGTTCGTTATTGTGTAGGGCAGGACGATATTCAGTTGCAAAATAAATCGCATCAACACTTCGAAAAAAGGTGTATTGAGAAAAAAACAGCGAACAGGCAAAAATTGCTGCGTACGAGATACCCAGAACGCACCAAATTTCTAGAATCAAAGGAATGTTATATCCCTCTAAAACGTGGGTGAACATTATCGGAGCGGTTTTGTGCATTGAAATCAAACCAGATCTTTAGTTTTGGTGTTCTTATATCAATATAATTTTGCGTCCATCGACCTATTTGAAAAATAAACATAAACCATTTGCTATCCAATAAATCACACCTCATATATGAAAAACGAAATCCGCGCTTTTTAAACCTTAACGCTACGTTACCATTTACGTTCACCGGGCATAATAAATATATACCAATCTCTGTCGGCCCACTTTTCAAAGCAAGTGACATAGAAAATGCAATGGACAACAAGTACGGCATGCCTTTAGTATTTTCTAGCATTGATGCTGAACAGAGTTGACAATTTACGGTATATAAGGCCAGACCTTGAGTAAACGTTGTATTGATATAGCCCCTCATTAAAGCGTACATAATTAGGGCTTTACAGTGCCGCTTTTGCGAGGTTATATGGTGAGCCAGTTTTACAAAGCGTTACCCCCGCGTACGCTATTGAAAGCAAAATCCCGTGATGATTGATTGTGACGTAACAATAACTGGCGTGACGCAATTAATGCGACAATAATAAAAGCGCGCGCAGCTATTTAGGTCACATGGTTTTGAGCGATAAAACGTAAATTACGGGTATTAGTGTGCATGAACACTTTACGTTGGGCTAATCGTATAATTATCACTGTTGGTCACTCGCTATGCGTTTTTGTCTCATAGACTCGTCTTTGAGAGAAAACCTTAAAGCTTAAGGATGATATTTAAAACGAAAAGAGATTATTTTTCATAGAAAAAGTAGCTCGATTTGGACTATTATTTTGCGAAAATCGATTTACACGTCAGTTATTACTAAAGTTTTGTTGATTATTGATATTAATCAATTAATTAAATGTAATTATATTTTTTTTAGCATAAAGTATTGAATGAGAAAAAAATATATAATTATTTATGGTAAAGCAGACCATAGAATATGCTTAATTTATTATTGTACTAAATATATTACTTGTTATTAGTAATTAATTAAACTATTTATATAAATTTCAAATTCATTTTAAAATATAGGTTAATTATTCATATAATAGAAGTTATATCTAAGTATTTTTTAGGTAACAAATGTTTAAATATAGCATGAATAACATATGCATTTTACGTCTCATTTCATCATAACCAGTATTTCGTACATATTTAAGTTAACGTCACAGTAGCCTACATGTACATATAGCTAATTGTGTGGCGAAAAAAAATATTCACTATACCTTGTCTGATATCGATCGAAAAATCATTTAAACTCAATTCATTTGTAGAGTAATTGAATAAAAAATGTCCACGACTCTGATTCATATACAATGACACGCCGCAGCACAATTACATTGTGGCAACGTCGAATAAAATAAAATATAACATCAAGTAAACTTTGAAGTACATTACGGACAAATTCTTACTTGTCTGATATCATAATGATAATTTATACTGCAATCCAGGCGAATTCATAAAAAAATATACGTCGAAACCGTGCATAGAAACGTTATTTATATCAACGTCATACGATGACCTCAAGTTACGT
Organism: Hydroides elegans; assembly: GCA_001703475.1. NCBI lineage: Eukaryota > Metazoa > Annelida > Polychaeta > Sabellida > Serpulidae > Hydroides > Hydroides elegans. The sequence goes on from LQRL01100737.1 coordinate 57,385, forward strand.
CATCGGACGTCTTTTTACATGGGTTGACATACTAGGGGACCCACTTATTATTTGCAGAACAATGCGCCTTCACATAGAGAACTGTGCAGCATTTGAATCGATTGAAGGAATAGTGCACAAACCTGTTTAATACAAAATCAAAGTTTTGATATTAACGGGTGTGAAATTCCTTTTTTCAATGAACGATGTCTGATGCAGTTTATAGTTAAATTTCATATTTACAAGATTTTCAGTTCATTTATCAAATATAAATATTATTTAAATTACTCATAATTTGTTTTCGATCTGAACATGTTTATGCACTAAACCCATTCGATTGTCAACTGAAACGGGCTGCAAACACAAGACCCAAGTTCAGTGGGTGCGTTCTAATTTTGCTTCAATGCCATATATGGCGTAGATTCTTTGAGTACGAAAAATGAGCAAGGAAGTGAATATATGTTGGGAGAATGAGCATGGTCGCAGATATCATCAAAAAGAAAACCCAATCGCTAGAAGCGAAATTTCTTATATATCCAATGATATCGGTTCTGATCACAAAAAAAAGAAACAATAGATAGACGTCAATGTGGGTTTGATCCAAATGGTGTTCAAATGAAATCTATTTTGAACATTGAGTAAGGATACACATGAAGGTTATAATCAAAATTATGAGCGAAATACGCTAGCAATTGCACCGTTGCCGTCGGAATTCTATTAGAATATCAAACATACATGTACATGTAACCGAGCCTTGAGATAATTGTAAACCTGACATTGCTCAATTTCTTGTACAATGCAATAATTAGGTTGCATGTTTTACGCGCTTTTCTTGGAATGAGAGACATAAACAACCCTGAAACAATGAAATGCACTATTTGATCTTGTATTGCACAACTATGCAACCAATATTAATAAATGACAATAATGCAAATTAGCAAATAGCAATACTTTTGACGAAATATATAAATACATTGTAGTTAACAGTTTCTGACGTACGATGAAATAAAATCAACGACGGGTCTTGCCTAATAAGTACATGGAAGTCAAGTAGCTTTGACTTTTTCGTACCCAGTTGTAGAGGATGGGAGTGCAAACAATTTAGAGGGTTACCCACTTAAATCAATGGAACAATTGCTATATTTTTTGTTAATGGACTAAAACAATAAGGCGCACATACACAAAATAAAATGCGATGAATAATTGACAATTTGGACAAGAACCAGGAATAAGGTCTTTTTCAATCCCTTCGTGTTCCCACTTTTAATAGCATTGACACAATTATGTTACACGAGTATGTTTTCACTAGCTTGAATAGTTAAATGCATTTAATTCTGTTATCACAGATTTATAATGCACAGAAATATTATATTACAGTGATCACTTATTGATGATGTATTCATTGAGCTTCTTGTGTTTATGATCTAAACTCTCGGAGGCATCATATTTACATGTTCATGGGGCGTAGTTAAAACAAAGCTAAACAAGTGATTAAATTCGCTTTTCATTATGCTCGCAAAGTAATATGCTTCGCTCCCTTTCCTTTATGTGGTGAGTAAAAACGCGTGGTTTCCTTTATGTTAATCATTAATATCTTAATAAGCGCGTTTGAAATTACCGCGCGCCCTATTTTTTCCTGCTCTATTTATCCATGTGTATCCATGCGCTATTAATGTTGTATCCACTTTTTTGTTTATGATTTATAATTGGTTCCCGTGGAGTGGGTTAAATATGTCCCATTTGGAAAGATACTTCACATCGACGATTTTGACGTTGAATTAGGATCGATTTAATATTTCAATATTCTATATACGCGATCGTGACGTCAAGAATAAAACTTCACGAGGTTGCATTTCAGCACGACGTCGTAGCAACGACCTCCGTAAATATGCAACAAAATTGGCGTATTTTGCCAATAAAATCATAAACCAACGAGTATATAAAATGATATGAACTCACATAAACGACGTTAGTTTACGTCTTACCGAACGGATAACCTACGTTGAAACTAAGGTGTTAGGACCCCTTACAATACACAAACCCAAATACCCAGTGTTTAGGGTTTCACGTTGTTGACGCAAACAAGCATCAAACAAGCTTCTCTCTTTGGTGCGCCATAGCGCATACAAACACCTTCCTGTGGCGCACGGCGCGGATAAACACTTTCCTATGGCGCACAAGCAAAGAGCGTCAACATTGCCACTCCTCCCTTTCGTGCGTCCGTCCGTCCCCAGTAATTAGGAGTTTATAATTACAAAGTGAGGGAAAAGCCAAACGCGGCGTTTTAACACCCGATTTAATCGGTCTGAAGAGAGTGACCTTATATTTAGGTTTAAAGAGATCTTGCAAGGGTAAAAAGAAAATAACGTGTTCAAAAAAAATAACGCTCTGGTGGGTGTTTGGGTCTATAACTTTTTGATGCGCTGACTTTTTTAAATGAAATTTTCACATATTCAACTTCAATCAATACTAATTAACAAAATGTAATTAACTTGGTATTTACACTTTCATCAACATCACAATATTTCGATATTCAATGACGGGTGACAACACATTTTTCACAAGAGTCTTTAAGTGTATCAAATGCATGGTTAGTGCGTTATGTGAGTTCCATTTGTTGAATGGCATTGTCCCCTTAATTTGGTATGTTTTAATCTTTCTTAGTTCACAAGTTTACTTTTAAATTTATTGGATTTAGCGCAATAATATTATTGTCTAACAGCAGTGCTGTATGCAATCCATTTTCATCGCTAGTCTAATGGACACATATGACCCGTCTAAGTTCTCTCAACGATTAATATGGCAGGGCCCCTTCATTTAATGAAAATTATACCAAAATTTTAATAATAGCAAGGAAGATAAACGTGATATGCCATTCGACGAAATATCAATCGATTTACCTGAATTGATAAATCAGCCTTACCTTTGCCTTAACTCAATGCACCGACGGGCTATACCTCAGACTACAGTCTTGGTACGTATTTTTTTTATTTGTTGGGAAATGAAATGATCGATTTGATTATTTCTTTTAAATAACAGTAAATCATCGATGAAAACAGTGAAAATCGCAACCAACTTGCGATTTCAAAATCGCTTATTTTATGCAAGATAGGCCTGATGTGAATTTGTCTTTGTCACCCTTCATCGAACATCGTTATATTGTGATGTGGGTGAGACGGTAAATATCAAGATAATTACACATTCTGGATAAAGAATAATTGAAGTTTATTCTGTGAAAATTTCATTTTTAAAACTCCACAAATTAAAAAGTTATAGACCCAAACACCCACCAGAGCGTTATTTTTTTTGAACACGTTATATGCATAAAATATACGTTGCCGAAAAAGTATAAATAACTTATGTTGCGACACGAAGTGGAAAAGCGAAATCGTGTTCCATATTTTGGTGCTAGACACAAAAATCGCAATATTTTAAAAACAAAATTAAATTAACTTACATATAACGTGAAATTGACGCCCGAAATACGTTAATATAAAGCGTTAAATCCCCTTTTAGAACTACATGTATATCGCAGCAGATTTTCGAAATGGACAGATGTATATCTCGTCGTTTCGGACAATATGTCCGCAGAACGTACACAAACGACCCTATTTAGAACCTCATCTATGTACCATCTACCCGACAGGCCCATTTTAATGCTAAATAAACAACATAGCAATTGTGTTTATTCAACCTCGTGCGTTCGAATCTTTAGCTGTATCTCTTCAAGAAATCATAGAAATTAGTGCGTTGCTAGTATTGTATATTTTCATTCACGCTGAACCCAGTGCTATTTATCGACTTAAAAACCAGCGTTTAGGGAAATATTTCGAGGAAGAGTAGCTAGAATTTCAAACTTTTCGAAACTTCAGGGCTATTGAGTTTTTGAGGTTGTATACCAGCGATATAGGTGACAAGTACATGGATTAACCGTACAAGTCTATTTTGAAATTTGAGTTCGATCCGCCATATTGGAAAACGGGGGATCGCGACAGGGGGAATGGCATTCGCAAAGTGCGTTTGGATATATCATCATGACGTCGTAGAAACGTTGTTATAAACATTATGTAGCGTGAACAAATACATGGCGACGTGAATTTCGCATTTCGCATTTCAAAATTATCTTCGGTTAGAACGAAACATAGCTTTATGAAACTAGGTCATTTAGAGAAGAAATTTTATCATACATGTATACGATCATAGGAAAACGACTGGTTCTATAACACCAGTTCATCACAATGCTTACTTAACATCAGCGTACGTTGTTTTATTGACGTTCGTTCAATAACTTTGTCTTTCCAGCAAGGCAAACACTCGGGTGGTACAAGCTGAATGTTCCAACACTCAAATCCCTTGCGGATATTTCCCTTCTTCCCAGGGGCCATCCCTCCTCCTGTCCTCCCGCACCGAGGCTCCCTATCTCTTCCAATCAACTCGTTCGTCACATTATTTAAATGGCATCTGTGCTAATTGCCACTGAAATTGTGACGTCACTTACGTCACCAGTTTATGCAGTGTTTGTGTATGTGTAAAGCGGTGATGCGTATTTCGCGCGCGACTTGTTGTCCAAAGTGTCATTGAGAAACCGATGTGTGTTCGTTCTGTTGCTTATCTTTGTCAATCATACACATATTTTGAAATTGGTATTGAATATAAAATAAATTTGACGAGGCATGGACGTTAAACGAATCATTTGTTGTTCTTGAAACAGTGATGTTTAACATTGACTTATGTATGCAGCTACAAATCTAGAAAATACAGCTCATGTTGAATTAAAAAAACTTTTTGGAATCATTTTAATTTGCCCAAAAAACACAGTAAATATACTTCCAAACCAATTGCAAAAGACTCTATAGGCCTTCAACATTATCCAGTATCTTCCTCCTCTCACTCTCCTCTCCCTTCTCCTAAACTGTTTCGAACCATCAATAGAGTCTATAGTCGTTTATTCCTTGTCTGTTTTCGTCTATGGCTGGCTGCCGCGGGCGCGCGATCGGAGACGCAAATGCGAGTCAACGGGCCGGAAAAGCAACGAACATCTGGTCTGTCTCCCTGTTGCTAGCAGCAACCGGTTGTTTTGTGTGTGTTTCTATGCTTCACGAAAAATCATCTTGCTCGCAAAAACGGCAGCAGTTATCTTAGCCAAACTCCTGAATGTCAATAAAAATAATCAAAGAAATATACTGTATAAAAGAATAATTTCAAATGAATTAGTTTGTTAATTTGGAATATGATTCGTCTATATCACTAATATACAAGCATCTTCTACAAAACAAAAGAGCTCACTATCTGTTTTGAAAAATATATTTCCATATAGGCATTATATTTCATTTAGACACGATATAAACGGTATTCTCTTCGCTAGGATTCGCGCCTTTATAATCAATTACAAGATAAGTTAAGAAACGGAAATGAATATGCCTCGGGGAATGTGAAAAAAAAACGATGCCGTGTTATTAAGGTACAAAAGATCAGCGAAGTCAGTACAACGCTTACTTGATATAGCCTCCTGGTGAATATATCTTATTATTAACCGCTCGTGTAATAACCCTGATATAACACGAAATCGTTGTACAGTGGTCATATATGGGCGTCATCATAATTGCTCTTAATCCGTTTGAACTTAAGTTTTAACACTGATGGCGGAATGGACATTGATATACGAAAGATAGAAGTCATAACTCGACTATACACTGAGCTTTTGTTGCATTATAAAATACATACATTGTCTATAAATTTGAATATTGTGTACTTTTCGGGAAAAACTGGTAGAGGCGAACACTTCAAAGCGGTTAGTAATTTTAGACGATTTTGAATGCGATCTACTATTACTGAACCGACAAATTATGTACCTTACAATGCATGTTATGGTTATTTCGTATTTGCACTATTCGTGTGTTTCTGTCGGGACCGACGAGTGAAAACTGATCTGATTCAATATTTTATATATGCTCAATTCCAAGATGAAAGATATGTCTATAAAAACGAGCGTTTGTAAAGGGCATTCCGTGGTTTTTGTCGTATTCAATTTACGTCGTCTATAGAACCGCGATTAACATTAGCATTTTCTTTTCCCGAATTGTTTTTGGGCAGTCGGCGAATAATAAATCAAAATGGTACCAAATAAATACATTTGTATAATGTCTTGATTCTTATACAAAATAACGATGGCTAATAAAACTAACATGAAATAGTAGAAGTATAGATGTGCCATGTACCGAGAGATAAGATTAAGGACAAAGTAACTATTTCTTAACTCAATACCCTTATACGTTCAAATGGTGTTTTGAAATCTCATTATTCTCGCGTTTCTGAGATGTGCATTGAAAATCAGAACGTTTTAAAAGTGCATTTTTCTTGCTAAACCGAGACCGAACTGGTAAATGTTTGAAAACGGTTTTCCTTTTTTCTCATATTTTTCATTTTCTTTTTAGCTTCTTACTTATAGAGATACATATAAAGTATCAGTGATTGTCCATGTTCTATTACGATAAAGCAATACTCATATCTAAACAAATTACAACAAAAAAATGTTTTATCTAATTGGAATTTCAAAATGTATCAATATGCAACAGAGCCTATTCAATTACAAAATCAAAAGAAACGACAAAATGACACAAGAAATATTATATATGGATTCGAAAGACATTTAAAAATCAATTTATGATGATACTATTGTTTTAAAAGTCACACTTGTCGTAAGACAAAATACATTGGATACCAACCAAACAGAAATCGATATTCGAAAAGGGAAAAAAATATTTTGCGAAAACCGCAATGTTAGTCGGGAGGCGGGAAAGGACAACCTGTATCAGCAGTATCTATTCACCAACCCAGCGGGATGCCCGCAAAAAAAAACAATATCTCAGCGGGATGCCCGCAAAACACACGCAAAACACACGCAAAACATATGAAACGCGATAACGTGGATATGTCCGTACGTTCGTACCTTGCATATAATATGTTTATGTATGTTGTGAGTTTTAGCTAGGTAGGCCTATATGTTTCGGGTTTATATAACTAAATTGTATTGTTACTAATACACATTCATTTATGAAGTATTTAACGAAGCTTTTATTTGTGTGATTAGTATTGTAGTTGTTGATGGTTATATTGGATTCGGTGTAAGTTTGATATTTGCTGGATATGAAAAAGGATCGATAAAATGCTATAAGGATAGTTTGCCTTCTATTCAAAGTATGTACCAAACGGTTAATGCTTAGATATTGAAAGAAAAACACTTGTACAAAATTCGAATGCATACTCCTTTAAAGGTATGTTTTAGGAACGTCAAATAAAATTATAATATTTTATCAACTGTTTGAAAACGTTTTTTTTTATTCAATACTGGGTGGGTTATTTAGTCTTACCCAGCTACAGGTTGCAAATAGCGTTTAAATCGCCATAATCTATCAATAGCATAACTGTGCCTCGAATGATGGGGCTCATTTTTAAGACCCTATTATTATGACTAAACGATTCTCTCACTGCAAAATCCTTTGATGGGTAAGGCTTTGCGTTTGCGAAAAGTCAGCTTAATACAAATTGTTACCTATTTTAAAGACTATAAACCCATAATTAGTTGTCTCATTTAGTACGCCCTCTTTATGGTAAGAGTTTGGAAACTTGCTAAAGTCAGCTGTCGTTTAGTATGGCTGCGGTCATCTGCATTTGCATTGCGTATAGGATTGCTAGAAATTCACAAAAATGAAAACTTAGGCCCAATGTATATTGTTGAAGTTGTATTTTTATTTATTTATTATTTTGGTTTTCTTCATCTCGGTTACTTAAGTTTCGACATTCTTTCTTCTTCATTATCTCAAAAACCAAAGCTGTAAAAAGCTCATTTGCATGTTGTTTACCATTTTTAATTTAATTGCTTGGATGCAAAAAAACGAGAAAACCTAAAAACGCTATATGAAGATGGCCTGGATCTAAAGTTTTGTAAATAATTGCTTTAACGCATAAATAAATTGAACTTAATTTAAAAAGAAGAAAAACAAACAAAACAATATTAAAAGGCTAACGACCTGTGACAGCCATATATCAGGAAACTGAGGGGATTGAATGACTTCAGTGAAAATCTGTTAATAACCGCATTTATTAAAAATGTTAACAAAGTCTAATCCGTAGTGATACCGATCCAATATATCTTGGTTGACACGCACTATTTATAGGTACCCCACCAGGAAAACATACTTTGCCGTCAGGGCACAAGGGTGAGGGGTAGGGGACATACATGTACATGGACATATGTTTTTAAATAATTGAGGACATACTGGGTCGATAGACTATACATGCACATGTACTAA
>LQRL01100748.1:0-11888 GCA_001703475.1 Hydroides elegans
TTTCACGTCACATTGAAAAAAAAAAACACATTAATCGGGGTGGGTAGATTTCAGGGGTGGCGGGGTCGGGGGTTGAAAAAGGGGGGGGGGTATTAATGCATGGTGGATAGCGCCGATGCCCCCTCTAAATTAAATAAGGGTAGAAATATGCAAAATCTAGACGGCCTTTCGAATACAAAATTTAACTACTACTCCCATGTCCATATTTAAGTATTTACATTTCGATAATGATTATATGGTATGAAGTAAAAGGGGTGTTTTGAGAATAAATGCCGCCCTGACAAAGATAAGCCCACTTGAGATCTTCTGTTTACATAAATCCTCAAGTCAATAAAGCACTCATAAGACCGTCTCCTAAACTCGGTGCACCGCAGAGAAATATCTTCAGATAGCTGAGTTATTCCTCGGAATACCTAGGTGCGGCGAACAGTTCCCCGTAAACAGGACTGTATTTGTTACAAAAATACGTATTATTTTCTTTCATATTATGATATACACCAGTGATTCTTTTAGAGGGCCAAGGGATCCTCAGATTCCTGCATAGGAATCCGAAGCCGTACGCGGTTTCCTGCGGAATACTTTTTGATTTTATAGATATGTAGGTTTCATTATTTAGGAGCAGCATAAGTTAATGTAAATAGTACAAGATGATGCCTTGTTTAAACAAACGCCACGACTCAGATTAGGAACATCGTGATAAGAGTATTTACTCGGATTAGTTGTGGTTAGTCGCTGTGCAATGACAAAGCATGCTTTAATATTTTGATTATGCAATTCATCAGAATAAGAAGGCATTAGACAGGGTGACCAGCGTCAGTGAAAATCAAGGAAATTTCAAAATGCCGTTTTCAAATTAGGGAATATTGACCTTTTTGGAGAAAATCAGTAAATTTCATTATGGATCATGGGGAAAAAATCAAGGAATTTCGTCATGTTTTTAATTTGTATTTTTTTGTTTTAAAAAATTCGCTCGCGCCGAACGGCGCTCGCCTAATGTGAAAGTCTCTAACCTTTTTGCTCGCGCCGTCGGCTCTCGGCTTATAGGCATGATTTGTTATTAAATACCATTATAGATTGGGCCATCATCATAGTTTGGGCCAGTTTCAATATTAGATCATGGAAAAATCAGGGAATTCGAACTTACTGGATACTGCTCACCCTCATCACAAGCATTTACAGCAAAATATTTATATAAATTATCTTAGTATATATGAAAACTTCCCCGCTTTATTTAAGTTTTTATGATTTTCAAATTTGACGACTGTTGCATGTTTGATCAAAGGATTATCGTTGTTTAGCTTTTCTTAGCGTTGCATAGTTATTGGCGTATTTGTTCCAATTCCACTGATCTATGGGCGTTCTAATCCTAATCCCTTTGTTATCCTTTGGTGTTAAAGCCACAAAGGGACCGCGGTGCATCATGATCCCTTTGATCCGCGATGGACATTCAAGCAAGGCATTAGCATAGTCCCCGGATCCCACTATATGCTCGAGATGCTTTGAACTGACTCACTTTCAAACCATATATTTCAAAAGAACTCGTTTTGATCATACTATTTTACGCCCTTCGTACGCCACGCCAAAATTATTTCAAGGTCATAAATGGGACGTCGCGTCAAAGTCTTAATAATGTTACGTCACGATGACATATCAAAACGTATCATGTCTTGTGATAGTAAACGGTCAAAAGCCCTCCGGGTCAAAAGCCCTCCCGGCTAAAAGCCCTCCCATTTTTGCAAGGTAGGCTAAAAGCCCTCCCGGCTAAAAGCCCTCCCGGCTAAAAGCCCTCCCGGCTAAAAGCCCTCCCAGCTAAAATCCCTCCCATTTTTGTATGGTTAAATGAAATATATCGCATATAGTATATAATATATTGATATACTTGCTATGTGTATAGCATAGAGTGGGATCCGATGTGAACAGTGACCATGTATGTTATTGCATGATTAACACGTTTTCAGTTATAGAAAATATGCAAAAAATAACAAGAAATGATATGATCTATTTCATTTTTACCTTACAAAATGGGAGGGATTCTAGCCGGGAGGGCTTTTAGCCTACCTTGCCAAAATGGGAGGGCTTTTAGCCGGGAGGGCCTTTGACCGGGAGGGCTTTTGCCCTACGACCTCTTGTGACATATCATAAAACACGAAAAAAATGCGTTCCCAATTTGACGGCACCCTCAATTTTGAAAATAAAGACAGATTAATTTTTAAGGGAGCTTTCAGGGTTTGGTGCTCATATCATTATAAATAGCTTAATTTGGGTCATCTTAAAAATGCGATTATGTCAATACACTAATTTTTAGTGCAGATTGATCAAAGGATAAGCGGTTGAGAATACCATTTTTAAATACATGAGAACATGTCAATGTCGTTATCGAATATTTCAAAAGAAAAAGAATAAAAGCGAAGGAAATTTTTAAGAATAGTTTATAATTGTAGTGAACTATTTGCACTAATCAATAAGAGTAAACACTGTTTGCTTTATAAAGATAAATATTTTCCTCTTACAAGACGCTTCTTAAGTTAACATGATAAGCCCTTTGGTTTGGCGTCAGATACTATGAGCAAACACTATTTGGCTGAAGGAAAGCGCGGAATCCCTCGCTTATCTGCGTACGAAAATCCTCGGATTCCTGCAGATAATCCGCAAGAAAGCTCGGATTCTTTGGCCCTCTTAAAGAATCACTGGTGTAAGTATTTATATTATTATTATTATCATCATCGTTATTATTATTATCATTATTATAGACAGTAATGATTAATCCAAAAAATAGAAAATAAAAATGATAATCTGTTTATTATAGGCATTGCCATATGGTCTTCTGATCAAGCCAATACCACAAATTAATGCATCTATTCATCAAACGTAGGTCCTGCGGTGGCTCGAGCGAAAGCTCGCTCCAGCCCTCCATCTACTTGCGCCTATGAAGAGGGCGGTCAAGGGGAAGTATGACGGTAAAAACCAATTGTTGATATGCTAAGTCATTAATTAGGTTTAAATTGAATGACTAACGACTTTAATCCCACCTGATTTGATCTCATTTACGACCAACTTTGAAATTAGTTATTGATTTCAAGTAGCATATATCGTCTATCATGTTAACAATCGTCTGTCCTTGATACGCCTCATTTTCGACTGACCTCTATCAACCGTCAGGCCTTCAAACATGTTTTCTTTATGCATGTTGACATAAGGAAATATATATTTCGATTTCGATTACCTTTTAATCCTTCCATAACAGCGGTTTCTGCGTTATTCGCCTCAGTTTCGGTCGATTTTGATTGCCTTTTAATCCTGGTTTTGGTCCACCTCAATCAACTTATATGCTATCATCATTATTTCATGTAAAGAAATATATATTGCGATTTAGTAAGCCTGTTAAACCTATGCCAACAATTTATTAAATTTGATTTACATTTTTATATAGGAAGAGATTTACGCCAAGGGCAATGTCCACAATGTCAAGGCTATTTTGGCTATTTGGCGGGGCATATGAGATCATGCAGCGGGACAGTGAGCAAACGACATCGAAAGTGTTATTTCTGTGTACAGCTGTATGGGAGGGAGCAGCTGCACAGCAACGTGCTTGTCCATATTCAAAAGGTGAGCAACACTGTTATTTAAAAGATTCTAATTTTTGACATCATAATACAGTAGAACCACGTTAACTCGAGTACCTTTGGACTTCAGATTTACCTCGAGTTATCCGTGAATTCGTGTTAACCTTGTTTTTATAAGACTAATATATAAAAGATGGGACTTCAAATTCACCTCGAATTAACGAGTAATTCGAGTTAACCGTGCTCGAGTCAACGAGGTTCTATTTAATAGTTAATTGCTGTCACTTTGATTACTAGTAAATTCAAGTAACTATCACTACTGTATTATGTTTTATGTCAAAATTATGATATTTACATGAACAGTTAGCATGTTTTTCCATTAATTAAATGATTTTCCTTTACACTGTCTTGACACATATCAACTCGTATGTTTTTGTTATTTCAGTGCCATCTGCTTATTGACGGACGGCGTCCCCTTGACGACGTCTACCTTTATGCGGCCACCAACTGGGCGCATTTCACTTATGCCCTAGAAAACAACAAATATGCGTTCTACTCAAAATTCTAAATGAGTGAGTTTGTAAAAATGTGAGATTACTCGGTATCACTCCTCAGTTTTTAAATACCATTTTTACAGGACATGTAAGTGAATAAATTTCGCTTGGTACATAATGGTGACCATGATATCATTTGTTAAGTGTGGGAAATAAACCAAGTCACCGAATACAAATGTCTCAAATAAATCTACGAATCCTCTCTGTGTTGATCCTCTTTGTTGATCTGGGTTGATCCACGTTATCAGCATACACATTTAGTTGTAATTTTCAATATCTTCATATATAGAGAACATATATTATTATAAATATTTGATTGAACAACATTTGTAATAGTCAGTAAAAATACTGTATCGTTTTTGAAAACAATATGCACACTGAATAAAGTTGATCCGGAAACTAAATTACTCTTAACCATATCACAATTTATATTTAAAAATATAGATAATAAATAACATAACATAATCTATCCTTCGGTCAACGATGAAGACATCCATGAGGCCACCGGAGTGTCTTTAAAACAGAAAACAACATGAATTAGTAAAATTTATAAATGGAACAAAGTCAGGTTTTGAAATAAATAAATTAAACTGAAATTTACCTAGCGAGATTTATTCGCATTAATTTTGTGTAAGTGGTATTTTAAACATAGGGGTAAATTATTTTATATACAATACGTAGGGTTATAACGAATATGGCAAAAGTGACGAAAATTATTTCCTTATATCACAGAAGATTATATTTGCTTTTCTGTTTCAGATGGAGATGATGTGGCTAAATGTGTATGCTGATAACGTGGATCAATCCAGATCAACCAAGAGAATCAACCCAGAGAGTATTAGTAGACTTATTTGAGACATTTGTATTCGGTGATTTAGGAAAGTGAGTTCGAGTTCAATGTGATAAATGCTTAATAAATGTCATCATTAATATTGTTCTTTTGTTTTATTTAACTATTCATTTATAAATGAATGGATCTAATAAAGCGAGATGATATAGGAACATTTCCAATATTTGTAAATACTCGGGGAAGTAATAATTTAGTTGATGAGCAGCATGACCAAAGCAAATCCCACTCTTATAAAGAAATGATAGCATGGTTACCATTATTTATCAAGCGAAATTTATTCACATTAGTTTCCTGTAAAGATGGTATTCATAACATAGGGGTGATGCAGGGTAAGCTCAATATTGAGTAAGAAAATATGTGTGAATAAAAAATGAAAATGAAAAATAGATATGAAGGCCGGTCGAAACTGAGGCGTATCAAGCAGAGACCACTGTTCACATAATACAAACGATACATGTTACTTTATTTCAATAATTAATTTCAAAGTTAGTCGGAATGTAATCGAATCATGTCGCGGTTAATTAAGTCATTAGCCGTTCAATTTAAACTTAATTAAGGACTTAACATATCAAGCATTCGCTTTAACATTATAGCACTCTTTCACCGCCCTCTTCACTTGGGTGAGCATGTTCAAGAGGGGGACCATCCTACGCTCTAGCCATCTTAAAACCTACATTTGATAAATAGATGCATTTATTTGTTGTATTGGTTTGGGCAGCATACCATATGGCAATGCTTATAATTTATATATGTTTTTTGCATTGTTAATCAATAATGATAATAATTACCATTATAAAATTATAATATTAATAATACTTCTAATAAAAAAAAATAGAATGAAATAATTTTAATAGTTATAATCAAAATCACCCTCCAACGACCCCCGGCCGTCTGTACCAGGGGGTGCCTGCTGTATAATATGGAATGAAAGTAGTTGTGATTATTAACAGCGGAAAACATTGCGGCAAACTTGATATAAATTAACTGTAGGGTTAGGAATAACAGGTAATTGAAATCAATACAATGAGTTCCGAGTGTTGATATATCTACAATATACTATTGGGGCAGGTAAAATAGGTTTTCAAAATCAAATTGAAAGATCATATAATAACAATATAAAATAAGCCATTTAGCTACGCCTAACTGTACATATCAAACTAATGTATGCTTGACAATTTTAGCCCCTAGCCAACCAATTTGGCTGAGTGCTATTGCTATCCCCCATTCCGTCCGTCCGTCTGTCTGTCTCTCTGTCTGTCCGTCCGTCCGTCTGTTAACATTTGAAATACAGTTGTTTGTCCGCGGCACTTTAGTGAGAAGCCGTTGTCCTAGGTTTCTGGAACTTCTCACCGTGAAAGAATAGTTATTGCAGATGTACAACGTCAGGTTTGATCGACAACAAAATGTCGTAATTACGGGGGTCTGAACTTACATCAAGTTGAGATATTTTGGGATATTTATAAGCACTTTGTCCGCGGCACTTTTGTGTAAAGCCGTAGTCCTAGGCCTCTGAAACCTCACACAGTGAACAAATATATTGCAGATATGCAACGTCGAGGTTTCAGTTTGATCGATCAAAAAATGTCGAAATTACGGGTGTCTGAACTTAGACGGATTAGAGATATTCTGGGATATTTTTAAAGCACTTTGTCCGCGGCACTTGGGTATGAAGCTTTTTTCCTATGGTTCTGAGAAACTTCACACAGTGAAAGAATAAAAATATTGCAGATATGCAACGTTAACGTTTTACTTTAATCAAAATGATCTAAATAACGGCGGTCTGAACATGGACATACAGAAAGATTACTCGTACATCGTGACGTTGTGAGGACTACACATGTACGTTATGGGGACGAATATGTAAGGGCAACGGTGTGATGACGACGCTGTGAGAAAAAAATTGTGAGAAAGACGTTGTGAGATATAAGTTGCGAGAAAGACGTCTTGAGAAAGACGTTGTGAGAAAGACAAAAAAAAAACAGCTGTTATTTTTTATCGACTGATATTCGTGATAAAGAATATATATTGCATAGGCTTTGCATCTCGTATGCCTATGTTTTTTTTTCCATTCAACTCAAACCAAACAGCTTATATTTAAATGGCTAGATATCCGACAAACAAAAACAGTATATTAGTTAAAACTCACGTTGTCTTCGTCATTAGGACCCTCGTCGATATCGGTTGTGCGGATATTTTGAACATGTTCCTTAGGGCATCGTGCTTTCAAGTTGTGCTTCTGTAAGCAATTGTGCCTATATAAACGCTTATAGAAAATAAAAACGTATGTTGAGCCACTTTTTTGTCCATTTCGCGTGGTATAGGTGAGCGATAATACAAGTTCCTTGTGGTTTGTTTACATCACGTGATTCTGCGGCTGTTGCGTTTATGCAGATAGCATAAATTTGTTACGTCATAGTCAAAGTGACTGCAGCAAGGTTCTAGAACCAGTCGAATATAAATTTTATTGGCATTGTCGGGATGTCTGGTTGGTACTGCCTTATTGAATTCGTATGACTAAGCTAATGATACAATACTTTAGTGTGTTTTGCAATTATTTATTTTTATTAGAATCAAATGATTTTTTTTCTCGATCAAATATTGTCGAAATTTCGGGATCCAAACTTATCATCTAAACTTAGTTTTACAATACTTTGTCGGCGGCACTTTTGTATCAAACCTTTGTCCTAAAGTAATGAAACTCCTCACAGTAAAGGAAAAAAATATATTGCAGATTTGCAACGTCGAGGTTTCAGCTTGATCGATCAAAAATTGTTGAAATTACGGCGGTCTAAACATAGACCATAGAAACATTTTCCGAAGAGAAAGTGAAGTGGAAGAAATGTCTATACCACCATGATCTGGCTGTCTCTCTCTCTCTCTCTCTCTCTCTCATTCTCGGTGTCTCTCTCCCTTTCTCCTCAGGTTGTTGTGTAGTGAATGGGGATTTTAAACAGTGCCCTTATCGAAAATGTCGACGTCAAGTAATAAGAGTAAAGTGCAGCTTTGCAAGATATTTCACACTGTCCTTGGAAAGTCTATTTGGAGAGTACCTCAATTCTGTCTCGGTTATATTGATTTACACCTGAAATTTCCGAGGGTTTCTACCCTTATGCAACACCATGTTTGTGTATATTTGTTCTTGCTGATCGTCTATTAAATGTAAATTCTTTATTGTAATCTCAACAGGCTCAAGAGGACAATGGCCTGATGGAAGGTACCTCAGCTACTGCTTCCGTGCCCCTCTCCAATAGCGATTGTGATGACTCCGCAGTAATCAACGGGGAGGGAACTGATAGTAACGAAAGTACCACAGAGGCATATACGGTATGTCTATTTAGATTATCATCTGCAATCTTTTTTTTTACGAAAAAATGCAGGTATTGCAAATAACCGATAAAATTCAATTTGTTCCCATGGATCGATTTTCGATATATTACAAATCATAACAACCTTATATATAAATATTTATATAAAATAGCTATCGAAAGTGATATCTTCCCCTAAATCAACATGTCATATTTCTTCGCCTTGCTGAAACCACTGAGCAGAATCCCTGGCCCCTAATTGGCTCATTTAAAGGGGCGTGTCATTTATACTGCACACGTCATTGACGGCTCGCTATATAAAAGCACTGTGACACATATTCAATACTCTTCGTGTCCAGTACCTCACTTCGCGTTGAAGCCAATTACTGTAACTTTAGGTTTTATTAAATATGACATCTATATTGTGACTCAATTATTTTATAAAGCTATAACAAAGTAGCTGTATATAATCTGCCTACATATTGACCTTTTTTTAGATCATATCAAATATTGAACATTAAATAGGATCTTATTCCATTAGTTATCTAGAAAAGTCATTAAAATTATTAAACATTATATTCAAATATACGAAAGAAAAAGATTGCAGATAATTGCGCTCTTTTAGGAGGACACCATCAATCTAGTCATTTTATTTATTTTATTTTTTTTTATTTTGTAAATTATTCACTGAAAGGGTAGAGTTTGTCTTATTTGTTAGCCAATTTGCAAGGAATGTGTGTGTAATATTATTATTTATACCAGCGCGAATAATAATGATCATATGTATGCTATGGCGCACTGTCCTAGGACAGTCTTGTATGCCATAGAACGTATAATATCCTGTGTCTGTGTCAGCATCACATCGTTATTTCATGAAATAAGCCATTATAAAGCTTCATCCAGTCACATCTATAAGATTAAATTTTTAAAAAAAATTAGTGTATTTTTGTTCTTGTTGTTGAGCGCCTATTCAATGCTCATTCTTTATTGTATTAACAACAGACTCAAGAAGACAATGAACCGATGGAGGACACCTCTACTTCTGCTGCCGTGTACCTCCCAAATAGCGATATTGATGACTCTGCAGCAATGAACGGGGAGGGAACTGATAGTAACGATAGTACCACAGAGGCATATACGGTATGTCTTTTTAGATTTTCACCTGCAATCTTTTTTTAACGAAAATATGCAGGCATTGCAATCAACCGATTAAATTCAATTTGTTCCCGTGCATCGATTTTCGATATATTGCAAATCATAACACAACCTTATATATAAATATTTATATAAAATAGCTATCGAAAGTGAAACATAGGATATTACAATAACGATTTGATAAATGGTAAAGAAGATATTTAATTTTTATGACACCTTCCCCTTAATCAAAATGTCATCTTTCTTCGCCTTGCTGAAACCACTGAGCAGAATCCCTGGCCCCTAATTGGCTCATTTAAAGGGGTGTGTCATTTATACTGCACACCTCATTGACGGCTCGCTATATAAAAGCACTGTGACACATAATCACTACTCGTCGTGTCGAGTACCTCACTTCGCGTTGAAGCCAATTATTGTAACTTTAGGTTTTATTAAATATGACATCTATATTGTGACTCAATTATTTTGTAAAGCTGTATATATTCTGCCTACATATTGACCTTTTTCTAGATCATATCAAAAATTGAACATTAAATGGGATCTTATTCCATTAGTTATCTAGAAAAAATCATTAAAATTATGACACATAATATTCAAATATGCGAAAGAAAAAGATTGCAGATAATTGCGCTCTTTTAGAAGGACACCATCAATCTAGTTATTTATTTATTTTTTTTTTTCTTATTTTTTTTTTGTAAATTATTCTAGAGTTTGTCTTATTTGTTAGCCAATGTGCAAGGAATGTGTTTTTAATATTGTTATTTATACCAGCGCGAATAATAATGATCATTTGTTCGTTGTGGCGCACTGTCCTAGAACAGTCTTGTATGCCATAGTACGTATAATATCATGTGTCTGTGCCAGCATCACATCGTTATTTCATGAAATAAGCCATTATAAAGCTTCATCCGATCACATCTATATAATTAAATTTTAATAACTTTGTGTTTATTTGTTCTTGTTGTTAATCGTTTATTCAATGTTCATTGTAATCTCAACAGGCTCAAGATGAAAAGTACCGGATTGAGGGCACCTCTGCTTCTGCCGCCGTATCAATCTCCAATAGCGATAGTGATGACTCCACTGTCATCTCCGGGGAGGGAACTGATAGTAACGATAGTACCACAGAGGAATATACGGTATGTCTTTATATTATTCATTGCAACTTCAGTTGTACTTTGATGATATTCAAAGCGCCTAGAGACACGAGCATCACCGGTCTTCTTAAACAACTTCATTTGCTTAAAGTTGAGGACAGAATTAAGTTCAAAATCCTAACGCTGACATGGAAATCTATTCAGGACCAAGCGCCAAACTACATCTCGAATTTGATAAACTTAAACCAAGCATCGAGAAGATTGCGATCAGTTAATGCCCTCAATCTACATGTGCCAAGAACTAGAACTCGATATGGTGATCGAAGTTTTCGTCATGCTTCACCCAAGCTTTGGAATAGTCTACCATTGGACATAAAGCGGCAACAAAACTTCGGGTCATTCAAACGTGCTCTCAAGACATATTTGTTTAAAAATGCATATGGTTGTTGATATTTTATTCACAAATTTTAGTGGTAAAAGTGTTTAATATTGTTCTTATAAGTGCTTAAATATTATATAATATATTGTATATTGTTTATGTAGCGCTTAGTGGTTCGCTTAATAAGCGCATTATAAATGACTCTTATTAATAATACTTTTAATATGGTGAGGTAGTTTGATATCCAATATCCCGACAAAATCTTTCTCCAAACAGCTTTCATCAGTCACATCTATGAAGCATAATCATTTCTAGTAATAAAAGCATCTTCTTCAACATAATCATATTAATTTATGTATTTTTATTTTAGACCTTTTTAGTGTATTTGCTCTTCTCTTTGAACAGGAACCAGACGAGCGTGACACAAATAAAGAGGTAAGTTTTAAGCAAAAATCCCTATATATGTCACTTTTTCTTTCAATAAAGGTGCTTATATTTAATAGTATTTTAATTATGAATTGCGCCTATAATGCCAAAGACGATATAATAAACTTTGTTGCCGATTCTTGAACTTGTAATGCGTTTTAGGCTACCCATTTATCGTTTTCACAGTTAATTTGAATTAAGTATAAAATGTCAAAGTTTACTTTGACATTTTTGTATTATTTCAAACAGTTAGTACATTTTTTTACTCGCAGATCATACAGCGAATAGAGGCCCGTTTGGACGCCCTCATTGGAGCACGCGCCGGGACAATTGTGCGTGAGATTTAATTTGCAATCTTTTCTTATTTTCTATGTCGAAGAAGATTATTTTTGAAGTCTAACTTTTAATGTTTTATTTGTATTATGAACAATGCAAGAAAAAAAAACATTTTCATTATCTGCAGGCTTCCCAGCGGAACCTTTTAAACCTTTTAAACCTTTTAAAACCTTTTTTTTTCGAGCGAACCTTTTTTTTCAACAAAAAACCTTTTAAAACCTTT
>LQRL01100765.1:0-14907 GCA_001703475.1 Hydroides elegans
TGGTGCTGGCTCATGGTGTAAGTATGCCTGCCTTAGGGGTGAGTGTTATATATGTTTATGCAAATAAATAGTAATCTACTTTTTTTTAATCTAGTAATGACTACTTTATATATGACTATTAAATAACTATAGAAGCGTTGAAATACATCCAGCGCAAGGTGTTTGGAATTGATATATTATATGAAATACACGTTTTGCACTAATTGACGTGATAAAAAATCATTTAAAATTCCATTTTTGTTTATTTTGTGAATATATGACTTGAAAACTATATATGTGCGCCTGTTGCATTACTATAATAAATAAAATCTCGATCGAGTTTGAAATCGTTCACTAAACATTGACAAAACGCGTAAAAAATGCGATTTTCCATGGGGGTACCTACTTTCAGAGGGTATGTACATGGGGGTTGTCGTGATTTTAAAAATCGCAAAAAAATATTTTTCGTCGTTTCTAATGTCACTACATATTTTGAGACCCTTAAACCGTCATGTTAGAATTAACGCACCCCCCTACTACTCATTTGATGTCCTCTGTGAAAAATACTCGAATGCGCACTTTTGTGTGTGTTTCAATTTCAGTTACATTAATCGCAGTTTCGCGCATATTTATTGGGTGATCACGGCGGTGTACATAATGTATAAGATAAAGTATGATGTCAATCCAGTAATTAAATATTGTACAGTGTTTAAATTAATGGAGTTGACCGTGTACATTAGCCGACTTAGTTTACTGTCCTTTATCAAAAATAATGGATCATGTATGACATGAATACAAAGGGACTGTAAATTGATTTAATTTAAATTAGAAAACACGTCCTTCCTCATCACACCTTCATTTAATTGTCTCATGTCATCTTTATGAAGTCAAACGAAACACTATAGCCACAGCGATCGTTTAATAAACCGTTGACTCCCTGCTGACCTCTACCTTATTAGGTTAGGACAACAATTGTAAACATAAACATGTAAACATGTTATAAAGATATTATAAGATGTAAACATCATGCAATCTACTGATCCATCGGGAGTGTTTCGAAAATAGGTTATGTTCCATTAAACAAACATGGTAATATCTCGTGGGTGAAGTCAGCACAATGTAAGCTGGCCTTTAGTACGTAGATTGTCTCTATCTCTCTTTTATGGGCCTACGTGATAAACGAAAGGAAAATCCTCTAAACGGAGTTTACTCGAATTACATATAAGAGTAAATATTTGATTTTAAACATAAAATTATAAGGCAATGTACCGGTAATATATTGATTACTAACACTGTTCCATACTTTTTTGGGGTAGCATTTTAGTCCATGATCTCATTGATAAATCCCTATGTGATTAGTCCTTGAGCAGTCAGTTTCAAATAATCGAAAAAAAGGACTAAAGGCCTACACACTTACATACGGACAGTGCAAATAAGAAAACGATCGAGCTGTAGATATCTTTCGCCCTTATTTTCCATTTAACATTTTTGAACGGCTATTTCTTGTTCCTCCATATGAATATTAATTCTATATACAACCTATACGATTTCATATATTTTATATGAGTGTATGAGTATTTCAATAAATTTTGTTATGTATTTTTGAGTGTGACTTGGATTATAAATATATATTATAAACTATGCCTATTCACACAACCCTTTATGTATATATATATTTTTTTTTGATTTCTCACATGAGTATATTCATGAAAATATAAATTATCTGAGTATATTTCCACTTAAATGTCAGTTTGATCTCAATAAAAATAATACATGTTACTCATATTAGTTGAATGTTAATAAGAAATTAAGCTGCAATTATTTAAAGATGGTCATTACATCGTCAAATAAGTGAAAGTTTAAAAAATCGAGTTTAATAATTATGATATTTATTCAATTTGGCCTATTCTTCTTGGATGAATTATATGGTGTTCATTTTTAGTTCGGTATCTTGAGCGCCGCATTAAATTTATGCATATCACAACGAGTTAAATTATATAGTGTTGAATTGGTTAAAACCGAATAATTCATTGGAAAGCGGTCGTAGTATAGACTTCTACCTCTCGCCCCGAATTAAAATTTTGCTAAGTATTGTGTTCAAATATTGCCCTGAATATGGTGCGAAATAAGCCGATAAAAGGATAAACATTGAAACTAGTTCAATTTCATCAAACATACATTTTCGTCATATTTTTTTGATTGTCATATTGAGAGTATATCTGCATTTATATGCCCTTGGTCGTTAAATTTGTGGTAGTTTCAGCAATTAGATAAACATATTGCTAAAATATGTTTATTAAATAATGAGTTTAGAAGGTGCTATGATTAAATTGGTTAAATGCCTATCCATATAATTACTTATGTACATGTTTTCAAACGAAATAACTTTTAAATGGTATAATGATATAAGGTTATATTGATTTTTGTAAAATATAATTCATTATGTGAGTCGTTTATGCACATACATTGTCCTTGTATATTTAGCGGATTGAAATTAAATAAAGTGTGGAATGCACCCAACATTTTTGTTTGTATCTTTTTTTTTCATCTCTCAACCGCATGCACTTCACGTCAAAAGATGGGAAATATTCGTCATGTCGCAATATATTATTTACTGATATGCGACGTTGAAAATTAATTCGTCATAATATTTTTTTTTATATAAGTGAATAACATCGTATATAAAATGGTGTGTGTATATTTTATTGGGGTTACAATAATATGTCTTTATATTTTTTCATAAATACATAATATATTTAATCTTGAAACAATCATTTTCATTAAATGAATAACTCTGTCTTGAATAATGAGTTAAGATATACATGCGCATTTTATGGAATGATAAATGATGAATTTTGCGAAAACTAATAGAACTATGCCTTTGCTGTATGGATCCTGTCATTAGATGGCGTTGTTATCTTGAAATAATGAAATGTGATTACCTTATTCAGCGCTTTCGATTCTGCTTTAGCGGTTTGACGACGATAGAATCTACTTATTTAAAACAACGCCACTTGCTTTAAGCCACTTGAATGAGTTTTACAAGAGGGATGCATTTGAAAGTACTTGTTGAGAAATTCTTGTTGTAAGGTAAATGAAGTTGCATGGGTGACCATGCCCTAACGCCTACTCTTACATTATTACCTGACACACTTTTCGTTTTAGTAGCTTGTTTATTTGTACAAGGAAGTCGCTCTGTGTCTATTATTAAACTGAATGCTATTATTATAGTTATTTCTGGTTTTGTGGCGTCACTCAATTCATATTTACCGAATAATTTATTGATACAAAATAATGTAATTACACCAAGGCAAATGGTTACTTTAATACCTGTTACTCTCACTCAGGAAAATCGTACTAAAGCTTCCTGATCATTTAGATTTACGTCCAGGTAACCGTGGCTCGCTAAGAAATCAAAAAGCGACGTCCCATCATTGGCTTAAAATGCCTTAGCTCGAAGACGTTAAAAAAAATTTACGTCCGGTGTTGTAACGATGTGTCATAGAATACATTGTAATGACAGAGCAAATCAAATATAATCTTGATATCGCTATATTAAAAGACAAATTGAATGTATTTTCTGTTAAAGAACATTTTTAAGAACCCGTAAAAAGTGAAAATTGAGAGTTCCATTATGACGTAATTAGCACCATTTTTCCTCTCTAACTCTACTCTAAATGATTGTAGTACAAATCGAGAATTATTCAATCATCTGCTCCCGAGTCTGCTATCCATGAGGTTCATATCATTATGCTTGTATCGAATACATTACAGGCAAAAGCTATACGAAATTTAAATTTATTGTTTTAAGCAAAACAATTATGCCGCACATGCATTAGCTAACGAACACTTTTGAATTTCCATTTTTTATACATCAAAAAACGGTGCTCAACTTGCAGAAAAACAAATCCCATTCTGGCAAAGACAGCAATTTGCAATTTCACAGACAAGCTACAACAGCAATTCTGCTGTTAGCTGTGACAGGGGTTCCTCTCCAGAAAAAATGAAAACAGACAAGAGAGAGGCAGCAGTTAAAAGCAATCCAATCAAATACGGCTGCAAATCAATGAGTGGCAATAGAAGTCTTTAAAGCTGCAGACTATCAAGCAATGATTGAAATATGAATTATAAATAGGAGGATATTATTTAATATATATTTAATAGAACATTGAAATAAATTAAGTAGTTTTAGGACGATAGACGTACCATTATAATACAGGAAAAATAGAAATTTGATTTCATGATATAATTGTTAAACATATATTTGGTCAAATTGCCGCATTTCATTATTGGATATAATACCAAAGAATAAATTATAAAACTATTTGGATAATGTAAATAATAACACCATCATGATTTAAATTTATTTTTTTTACGTTAAGATGCATGGATAGTGCATAACACATTTGTTAAATTGAAATAAAATTTAAAAAAAAAACAATTGCAGAATGGGTTGTTCAATGTCGAGTGAATATGGGGATACAGGAGACATGTATGTGAAAACACAACCTGCTTCTTCACCGAACGGCGGACACTTCGACGACCATTACTTCACCCAAAGACAAAAACAAATCATATTGGATACGTGGGCCAAAGTGGACGAAAACAAGGTGGAGAGGGGAATAAAGATATTCCAAAAGATATTCGAATTGAAACCCGAAGCGAAACAGCTGTTTCCGTTCCGTGACCTTGAGGGTGCGGAACTCTATTCGAATGCGACCTTTCGCTGTCATGCCATGCGATTTGTACATGCAATCGGGAACACCGTTCAACATCTCGATGCGCTTGATGTGTCACTCGCACCCACGTTGGTTATCCTCGGAGAGAAACATGCTTGGATAAAGGATTTCATGACTGGTGGTTATCTGGAGGCGTTCACAGAGTCAGTGGCTACTGTGTTTGAGGAAGAATTAAATGATTGTAAAACGGGTGAAACATACCAGGCGTGGCAAGCTGTGTTTGGCTTCCTCTTGGCTAAGCTATGTGAAGGTTATAAACAGGCGGCGCTCAAATCGAATGGACAAGTAAATGGTACCGACACGAGTCCATGTACGCGTGTATCTGAAGATAAGCATGCCAGTTATAAAGAGGGCATGACTGGATGTGCCATAGAAAATACGGGTTCTCCATTTGTTGATAATACAATAAACGATGACCAACAAAAGGTAAATTGTTTCGAAGAACCGCCAATTATAAACGGCGATGCGAAAAAGTACGAAACAAAAAAGGATATAAACCTTGACAACGATTCTGTGCGAAATGATACTGTCAAAAATGAGCCGCTCAGCGATAGCGTCGAACCAAAACTGAATATATGCAACGGCGTCATCACTACAGAAACAACAATTGAAATTCAGGATAATGTTCAACCAACTTTGAACCATATGAACAATGCAAATCCAGCATATACATATACTCAGGATAACCATGTTGAACAAAATGTAAAAGATTCCTGTGTCACAGACTGCATAGAAGACATGCCTGAGAAAAAGTTTGAATCCCAAAATGGACATGTGAATCATGTTTCGGGCAAAAATAGTACCACAGTGCAAGACATCGAAATAAATATTGAAAATACGTGATTTTTATAACGACAAAAATATGTTAAAGATATTTTGCAAACTGTCCGCAAAATACATATCACTTCATCGTATCATCTGTCTACGCATATTTCATATATGCGTTTATATGTGTATATGTAAACATTGTATATATTCTTGTTTCATTTATTGCAATCTAAGTTCAAGGGATCTCATTTAGACATGTATTGCAATGATGGATGATTACGGATTTACAACGAACTAATGACTATTTTGTTGTTTATTTGTCATATTTGTGTTTTAAGAGTAGGTAAATGAACATATTATGAAATAAATTTGATTTTGTGAATAAAAACTATTTCATTTACTTAATCCAACGACTGAATATTATTTGTTTTAAAAAATGTTTGTTTCGAAAAAAAATGGCATATGTATGAATACCAAATGTTCAGGAATATAAATTATTAATAAAACAAGTCATTAACATGTATTTTGTTTTATGTGTATAGAAATATCATCATATTTAATGAGTTATATAGTTTAATAAAACTGTCTGAATCATATTGCAATTCAATGTTTTTTTATTGTTACTGAAATGTACCACTCATAAACACCTATATTTTACCGTAGAATTCAAAATGTAAACATTTTTCTGAAGTCGTATGTTCAAGTTTCAGTCAAGACTTATAATTTAGATTTCTTAATCTATTTATTTATATTTGAAAGGACATATCATGACTTTTATTCAATTTTATGATATGCATAAAATTCAATAGGTACATGGATGGAAATCATGAAAGAAGATAAGAGCTAAATCAGCAAATAAAGTAACCATCCATTATGATTTTTTACATGCTTTTGCATTTGGTAAAAACGTGATCAATAAAGATATAAAGTTTTTTAATAGTTGATGTTCGAATTTCATGTTATATGTACTAAATAAGTATGATTGTTAAATTAAGGATATTTGAAAACTTATCAACAATCCTGGCTGCGTTATCATAGTATAACCTTCCTTATGGTGGCAATTTTACATTTGATGAAGTAAGCTTTTCAAGTTATTGAATATCGTTTATAATATAAATGAATAATATTAAAGAAACACTATCACGTTGTATTTTCGTCATTTTTCTCCTGACTCGATTCCCCTTAACATTCATTCTACGTGTCATCGTACTATTTTGACTACTATGTAGCTTCCAAGACAAAGTTAATGTTCGATGTAGCTTATAAATTAATGACACCATATCGAAAAAAGGACAATAGTTGAAGATTTGAGTCGCAATTCTATGTTTGTAATTTAATTCAGCATTATAGATGTCTCCGTCAATTTGTTATGTTATCCATAATCGCTCTATATAATACTTTCTAAGATGTTTGCACCTGGTGCAGAAGGTCATACGTTTACTTTTCAGACATCATCCTTAATTACTGTTTCCAATATGTTTTTTGTGTAATGGAACAATTTATGGTCATGCTAATACATATATGGAGTTTAGCAAGCTGAAAATTAAAACAAATACCAGGTTTGAAAACATAGTCTAACTCGCTAATATTTTGTCAACAAAACACATTCTCTTGCGCAACTTATATTTCAAGCAAATTAGCCATCCATATTGAATTGACATAAAATTTAACATTCTTTAAATAATATTTGAAAACTGATAAGGAATTCACATATGAATTGCTTTATTTGTTCTAATATCTTAAGTCATTTAATCATGAAACATTTAATGAAACACTTTACAAGCTGTGATTAAAATGAATATTTCTCTTACAAATGCTGATATGATGGGCACCTTAAACGCATTTTAGAAAAGTTACGTTTCACAACTTTACGAATACGCAAAGCAAGCTAAGCTGTTCTTTCTTTTCTATCCAGCTTGGAGCAGAAAAAGAAATGATTTTGCGAAAATGTGGATGTTAGATAACTATAACATTAATAGATTACACATCAGATATTATTAAAAAAAAAACAGTTAACAGGAGTGCCGTGGTTTATTCTGTGAAATAACAATTCTGCTAGGAAATCTTCCTGGCTGGTAATTTCACAGAAAATACAACTACGAAAATTCTTATTTGTTTTATTTCAATTAATGATGTCAAAATAACCCTTTTGTGAGCGAATTCGGTTTGAAACATGGGAATATATTAATGGGTTTGAACTTTCAGAGGGGCATGAAACAGTGTTGATTATCTTTTTTTACTAGCCACAATTTGATGGCAACGATCAATTGGCTTTCCTTGCTAGGGCATAAGAAATACATATTTGACTTTAAGAAATATTATTTCATCATTTTAAGCTGCATAAAAATATGTTTTACACACAATGAGTCACTTCTATCGATCGATCGTAATTCTGACTAAAGAACACATTTACCGACATTTAACTTAATTCAAATACTATTATTATTACTTATTACGGAAATAAATAAGTTATAAAAAAAGGAATTAGTCATGTGTCCAAATTAAAAATGAATTTGCGGCTTAATATGGCAATGTCTTCAGTTAGTAACAGGTCGTGAGGTGCCCTCGAAATTACCAAATAAAAAAAGGTTTATATATTAGTTTCACAATTTTTCTTTAGTTTATGAAAGGTGTTTTAATAGTTATTTAAAGATAGATAGGTATACTGGGCTGTGATTTTCATTAAATTTAGATCACCTTTGTCGAAAAGTATTTGTTGAAAAAGGCACCCCACGCCACATTAAAAAAAAGTTAAATCACCTTAAAACAACACTACGATAATTACGAAAAACAACAAAATAATAGTTTCTGACCACTGAAATTTTGCAAAAGGATTTCCACTTTTTCCGAGCCACATGGACAGTTTCTTTTTTCTTAGCCATTTAAAACAAAAAAAACGGCTTATGCGAAAGTTGAAATGTTGAACATTACTAAATCACCAATCATATCTAGCCGTGTGGTACATCACTCAGTAGTTAAATATGTTTGCACTTCGGTGCAAGGGTGCTGTTGGGTCTCAAGAACGGGACCTTTAACATTGATGCAGCGGTGATCACTAAAATCGGTTAAAAACGGCGAGCAATATACAAGGAGGGGGCGACACATCTAAGGGTATACCTGAAGCTATAGAGGGATATTTGCCCATGCCTGTACTTGCCTGATCGACTGTAGAAATATGGCTTCATGACCTCTGGTCCGATTCTGTGCATTGGCGAGGTGCTTTTTTGCTGGTAAAGCAACGCGACCATTGACGATACGGTACATATATTGTAGATAACAGTTTATTTTACAATTGCAAGCAAGTTTACCTCGGCCAAATGAACAAATTATGAGTGATTATTTGGTGGGGAACAACATTTATGGGGAACAGCTAGTAAGGTACTCTTCATTTATTAACAAAAATACACCTTTATGATTATAAAAATGCTTAAGAATATTTCTACAAAATAATGGTTTCTGACCACTGAAATTTTGCAAAAAGATTTTCACTTTTTTCCGAGCCACATGGACAGTTTCTCTTTTTTAGCCATTTAGAACAGAAAAGGAACGGCTTTTGCAAAAGTTGAAATGTTGAACACTACTAAGTCACCAATCATATCTAGCCGTGTGGTGCATTCCTCAGTAGTTAAATATGTTTGAATTTCGGTGCAAGGGTGCTGTTGGGTCTCAAGAACGGGACCTTTAACATTAATGCATCGGTGATTACTAAAATCGGTTAAAAACGGCGAGCAATATACAAGGAGGGGGCGACACATCTAAGGGTATACCTGAAGCTATAGAGGGATGGTTTGCCCATGCCTGTACTTGCCTGATCGACTGTAGAAATATAGTTTCATGACCTCTGGTCCGATTCTGTGCATTGGCGAGGTGCTTTTTTGCTGGTAAAGCAACGAGACCATTGACGATACGGTACATATATTGTAGATTACAATTTATTATATGACTGCAAGCAAGTTTGCCTCGGCGAAATGAACAGATTATGAGTGATTATTTGGTGGGGAACAACATTCATGGGGAACATCTCGCAAGGTATTCTTCATTTATTAAAAAAATACACCTTTTCGATTATAAAAATGCTTTATAATATCTTCACGATTTGGCATGTTATATACAGACATTGAACATTCTTAAAATTGCCTAAATGTCTTTTTGTTTTACATTACAGATACAGATTATGAACAAATTTGCGCAAATTATATTTTATCGTCGTTTGACAATCGAACACAGCTTTGGCGCTTGCTCTGTTTTCAACATATGTGCATATTTAACACAAAGTTGTATGGTAAATATATAAAACGAATAATCAAAAGAGAGAATAAATATTATCGAATCATTCCGATAGTGTTATCAAAACTTCGATAACTTGATTACCTTTTTTAAAGAAAATCCTTATTATCGCTCACAGCTTTATACAATCTAAAAAAGTTGCCAAATCTTATGTATGTAAATTTGACGATCAAACATGAGTCACATTTGAGTTGAATAAACTCATTTCACCACGTTTGCTTTCATATATATTTCTCCAAATTCCTAAGCCCTGTGACGTGTTTTGTGTGTTTTTGTAGACCTTACGTAACACCAAAGTTTGGGGCCTATAGATTGGGGGTGTCCGTCCGCCTGTCGTTACTTTCTTATACGGGCTAAAACTTTTGAACATAATGTCATAGAGGCATGGTTATAGGCTCAAATAAAAGGTCTTGGTATGTAGATGTATATTTTGACAAGTTCGGCCGAATTCAGTCAACTCAAATGCTTCCTTGTTTCTGGAGGGAATGATCGTAGCTCTAGCTGATATAGCCCTGCGACCGACAGATCAGTGTAACCATCCCGGGCTATTTTAGAGCTACTAATCAGCTAAAATGATCGTAGAGGTTTGATTATAGAACTCAATCAGGGGTTTACCTTAACCGAAATCTGATGGTCGCGCTCGGGCGACTAACTCCAAAAAGTTAGTCGCCCGACCGAAAAGTTAGTCGCCCGGATTTTTTAAGTCATGATGCACGTAAATGATACTAAGTTAGATCATAATATAACCAAATCAATACATGACCCACTGTCTATAATAAAATCGTTGATTTGGTTGAATTATGATTTAAGATAAAAGATTTAAGAATGCGAGCGCCGACGGCGCGAGCGAAATTTGTACGTAAAATGTACGTAAATAATTCGAACTTAATACTTATAAGAGATACTTACTGTTGGCGGATGTTAATGTAAATCATGTGTATGATTTATCACTTAAGTCGACATTTTAATTCATGCGCCGAAGGCGCAAGCGAAATTTTAGTTTATAAGAAAATTGACAAGTTTTTCGGCACAAATAATCGACTGAACCCGGAAAAATATACGAAATATCCCAAAAAGTTAGTCGCACGTTGGGCGACTAACTCTAAAAAGTTAGTCGCCCGACTCAAAAGTTAGTCGCATACGCGACCGTGCGACCGCCAAGGTAAACCCCTGACTCAACAACATGTCTTACCTTTCGATTCGCTTTTAATAGTTCTGACCAAATTCGGAAACTGACAGAGCCTGTTCTAGCATCCTAGTTCAAAAAGTTTTTTTTTGTCGTGCGTTTCCTCACAATCTTTATTTCTTTGCAGTACATTATTTCATTTCGCGATGGACAAGTCCGAAGGCATTAATACAAGTTGCGTTAAGCAAGATGATGTTCCTATTGAAGAAGAACAGAAAAAGGATGCAGAGACACATTCAGTAGTAGACTCAAAACATATTGATGTCGACGGTACAAAGCATGAGGGTGTCTCTATTGAAGAACAGAAAAAGGATTCAAAAGAGACCAATTCAATAGGAGAGTCCAAACGTATTGATGTCGACGGTACAAAGCATGAGGGTATCTCTATTGAAGAACAGAAAAAGGATGAAGAGACAAATTCATCACCTCCTGTGGCAGCCAGACGTAATAAGCGCAAGGCAGCTTTGAAACAAATTAACTACAGCGAGCTGGCAGGAAAGGAGGAAGAAGGTTTGGCCAATCAAATTATTATTTTCCTATAATCACACACATCCCTGTTTAATTATACTCACCTATTTTAGCCATCGGAATAATGGAACCCTACATTTGTATAGCATCTTCGGAAGAGTGCCCTCACTTATCAGGGAGTAAAATTTATATAAGATTCTGATGATTTGAGTTTCTTGCTATATTTTTTTTCCATCAAGCATATTTGGTACTTCATTGTACCAGTATATATTTTGTATAAATTACTTCACCGTAGACGGATTGAGGCCTATATTTAGAGTTTCTGTCGAAACAAAAGGTATTATATAGAAATATAAGTTAATGTTTATTGGTGTACTGCAATGTATCATATAATTACAATTGCGTTTAATCTACTTTAACACAAACCGAATTTGCAGCCGCTAAAGATGACGACGATGACGTCGCGGCTAAGGAACGCCGTCGCAGCGGCAAAAAGGATAAAGGAAAAAAGAAGAAACGACAGAGACGTCATTCGAGTGAAGAAGACGAGGAGAGTAAATCCGAGTCAGAAAGTGTGTCGACGACTGCGCGAAGTTCTGTGGTTTCAACGCCGGCGAAACGAGCGCCACAACCGAAAGGAGCTATGGGTAAGATGTGGTAGTATATATTGGCGATAAATGGTTCCGTGCTTAAAGGAGCTAAGTAAATGTGTTTTTTTTTTCTTTTTTAATTGTTTATGCCACAAATAACACAGGGGTGGAAATAAGCACTCGCCACACTCGCCATGGCGAGTGAAATTTTCGATTGGCGAGTGTGAATTTGAAGTCACTCGCCAGGCTTGCGAGTGTAAGATTTACCGTCAAAATCATAATTTTACGAAAATTGTTGATTAAATCTTAAGGTTTTAAATAATTCAATGAAATTCGTCGGTTCTCGCCTTCGGCGCTCCTTTTTTCTCTTAGAAATAACTTCGTCCACATGCAAACCAACTTAGGGAGCCCACATTTTAGTGGTTTTCATTTTGCATATTTTAACCCTTCTGGCGAGTGTAAATCTTCGCTGGCGAGTGTGAAGTTTAACTCACTCGCCAGTCTGGCGAGTGTGAAAATTATCTCATTTCCACCCCAGTAATATGTATGCGTTACATCACTCCTGGTCTATGTCATATGACGAATTTGAAAGTTGATGTTTTAAAAGGTAACATTTCTGCCAAAAATCAGAATTGTCTATAAGATTAACCATCTATATTATGATACAAGGGTTTTCCTAGGATCTTTCTGAGGGAGCCAATGAATTTACGCCCTGGCCTTAATTTTAGGGCGCCATATTATACTTTTGGGCGCCCGTTTAAAATGGGAAATCATTTACCATACTTTAAAAAAAACCGAGAATGTTGGAAATTCTAGACGAACAACAGTTATGTCCAAAAACATACAGAAATCTTGATTTCCAAACCTTCTGTACCGATTTTAGCACCTTCTCTGGTAAAAAAGAGATAGCATTAGATAGCATTACCGATAAGATTTCAGAGGTTCCGATAGCATTCCTGAACGGAGTCAAAATAAACGTACGTCATTAACTAATCAGGTCTAGATCAAGGCTAGATTTGTTAACACATTTGATGAAGTGCACGACACGACTAAGCGATTGCGAAAATAAATCTGGTGTCTGTGAAGGGAGGCGGAATCACGAATTCTATGGATTCATTTTCCTCCTATGGAATTCAAATGTATTGCGTCCAGGGTGCTAGAAGTTCGATGATATTTGTGGGACGCATCATTTATACCTATCCATGCCAAGGACAAGCTGTGATTAAAAAAGGTCCATAAATTTATTATGTCCGAATGTTTATTCCCATGTTGCTCGTTTTGGAGAAAAACAGAGGCCGTGCCTTCCAGAGATCTATTCAGACTCTGTAATTCCGTTTATAGAGAGTCGTTTAATGAAACCCGAAACATGTTCGATTATATGTCGTTTCAAATTAGGAGGGCAATGTGAATTCCTCTCTTGGCCATCCCTAACCATCACCCCCCCCCCTGCCAGCAGGGCTTCAGTAGTCAGTCACTAAGGCTTGATTCAATGAAAATTTATGCATCATTTTATAAACGGGGGCTTTTCGCTTTTATTTTGATATCAATACAAATCCTATTTACTTCGCAATGTAAATAATCATTTCTCATTGTAATCGAATTAATGATGTCGTTTCTATGGCCCGCCCTGAGCGAGTGGAATGTAAGTTAGTGACGTTTTTAGCCACGGCTTGCTTCCACAAGCCGTGGGTATTGCGACCACTTTCTGTTGTTTAGTTAGTTAATTAATAGTATGTAAACTTTTCTTCTCACAGCTTCTTCTCTAAGAGTTATTAACCGATTTTGCTCAAACTTTTTTTTAGGTATCCCTATATGGTTCTCCATACAGGGTGTGCTTATGTAAGCAATTGTGCTTATATAAGCTCTTCTAAAAAAAATCGAAAACATATTTTGTGACTGGAGTCGTTCAGTTGCTTCAGAGGGGTGACGTGAGCGATAATATGAGCTATTGTCTAATTTGTTTATATTACGCGACCTTAAGATCTCTTAAGCATAATGTGGCCGAAGGTAACGCTGCAACAGCTGAAATGTCATTGATAAACAAGGGTGATACTTAAAAATGGTAAAACGGGTATTTTATAGAAAGCGTGATGGTGTCGACTGTGTTCTCGTTTGTGATCTGGTTCGAGCACATTTTGAAGAATAAGAGTAAAAATATAAAAACAATGTATGCCTGATGTTATATTAACCCAATTCATTTTAGTCTATTGATACACCTTTTCTTGTTTTATACATGATCATTCATAGTTTCATATAACTATGATGAATGGATAATCGCGTTTCATACATTCATAAACATATGAGACATAGATAATTAATATCAATATGAAGAGGTATGTATTATGAAGAAGGCTAGTTTAAAGTGATCGTGCTAATGAATTGGATATTAAATCAAATTTTTATTTGGAGCACGAATCTACAATATAACTTTTCTGTTATCAGGGAATTTATATATTTTAATAATTTCTAATCGCTTAATGGTGCGCTTGGATTAGTTGGATAGCCAACTTAGCAATGAAAAAGCTGTTAGGTATCATATTCATTAGTTTGAATAAATCTTTATCTTTATCAGGGATACCACCGAGCACAATGATTATGCACATTTATATCATGCAAACCTAATGAAACATAGAAAATATATTTGAGCGAGCTGTGGCACACTGTCCTTGGACAGTCTTGTTTTTGGTTGTTTGCTACTTCGTCATTCTTCTGTTGCTTTTAGCTTTGATCATGCTTTATTGTCATTTATTATTGTTAACTGAGTACGTTAACAATAATGGTCATATTTTAACTATACATATAAATAAACTATATCAGAAAATAGCAAATAGCCCCCCCCCCCAAAAAAAAAAAAAAAAAAAAAAAAAAAAAAAAAAAAAAAAAAAAAAAA
>LQRL01100766.1:0-22598 GCA_001703475.1 Hydroides elegans
ATTGTCCGGATGGACATTTGCAAAGTAGAATGTGGCCTTTCTAAATAGTAATTCACTTTGAAACAAAATCTGGAAACCAACAGGGGGTTTCCCCAATTGTCATATAAACCCATTATATATCGTGCACGAACATTGAGAGATAGTAGAACCTGTAAATGACTATAATTAGTGTATAGCTGAATGCTATTTTAGCCCATTTCTTAGGGTCTTTATTGAGATAAATACGAACGATACGATACATCTTTTATAAATAGCTCTGACACTTTTAAAGACGCTTAGTAAAGCGCTCTTTTTTCGATGATTACGCATATATTTACCATTGTGTAGGAAGTAATAATTACCTAATAGTTTGGATTACAAAATTGCGTTATTTCATATATAAATAGTCGCGTGAAAATGAACAGTCAATATGCTGAAAAGTATTATTTGAATGAAGATGAAAGAGGAAATAGGGCATCAATGAAAACCATTTGAAACCCCCCAATTTGAAACCCCAAATTTTGTAGGTAATAAAATATCAGCGCTGATCAGTTTACATCATCTTGTTAATGCGTGCAACCATTTCCATTTAATCTCTAGTTTATGCGCTTGAATAACCCTGTTATTTTTATTGGGGATTTCGGGAAATGGTGTTATTGTCAGTATTTCAAATTAAATTTGTTAAATAAATAGATAGATGGATAGATAAATCTAAATAGGCCATAGTCTAACCTTACGCCCTTTTATTGCTTTATGAAAAAGCAATATTTGTATACGAACGCAATATCAAAACTTCATTATAGATATTATTTGTAAAAGAATGTAGCGTCGTTAATTGGAACATGATTATTATTCATAAATTATT
Organism: Hydroides elegans; assembly: GCA_001703475.1. Lineage (NCBI taxonomy): Eukaryota > Metazoa > Annelida > Polychaeta > Sabellida > Serpulidae > Hydroides > Hydroides elegans. The sequence continues at coordinate 845 of LQRL01100766.1, forward strand.
GATATCGAGAATTTGATTTATAGAAATACTCGTATAATCTAATGTCGTAAAAGTGTATGATCAAGAAAAAATCTGAAAAAAAAAACAAGTATGGAAACAAGGCAATAAGAAGTTACACAAAATGTAGATGAAATAATATCATTCAAAACCATCTGAATCGTTCAAAAATGTATACATCAAATTCGCATGCCAAGTTATAAAACATTGATACAGGATGCCCGATCACCACTTTTTTATTGGTTTTGAAACACGAGGTCTTGGTTACTGAACCTGTTTCATTTCAAGTAGAAATACCACCGTTATATGAAGAGGACCCAAGACCTTTTCTCTAACAAAAATGCAATTTTACTTTTTGAAGATCTTGCCTTCGTTTCTAGAAAGTTATGAAAAAAAACTATCGACAAAAATGGATTGAAACACATAACTACTTCTTCTAACCGTAGTAATTCATCCCAGTGTTACGCATGAATGAATTATAAAAACATGGCATGTTCAAAAAATAGTTTGTTTTAAATGATTAAACCTATAGCTATTTATTTTTAAAACGATTTACCTTAGCGGATATCATTGACCTTGTTTCTGTAATTAAACACAACGTAAATTGGTTTTCTTTGTGAATTGGCATGTTTTTCTTTCCTATATCCCGTACAAATGTGCATTTGTATGTGTCTTATTAAAAATACATTTTTGGTGTCCCCGTCAATTGCAACTACATTCTAGGTTTTTTTTCTTAGCAACATAAGTTGTTACCTAACCTTGTTGTTAATGCCTCTAATATTAATTTCAAATGACTCATTTTGTGAAGAATAAGGCTATAGTGTTATACAATGAAATATGATTTACAGTTAAATGTAATTATTCATGTAGACGACAAGGTTATCTTTTACACGTGTGCTATAAGTTGCCGAAACCACTCCCTAATATCCAATACAATAAAAAGACGGGACACGAAGAATGAAACTTGATAAGAGATGTACATGTATAGGATAAAGTACGAGGTCAGTCCATTACTAAAAATATTGTACAGTTCCGAGGCGCAGCCGAAGCACCTGTACAATTCCTATTGGTGTCTGGACAATTCGCGACTTGACAAATTCGCACCAAGGACGATTCGCGACTTTTTAGTTAATTCGCGACTTCCATTTTGGACAATTCGCGACTTTGGCCTGGACGATTCGCGACTTTGCTCTGGACGATTCGCGACTTTCACTTTGGTCAATTCGTGACATATTTTGAAAAGGCGTTTATGTTAAGCTTTATTAAAGTTATAGAAAGAATTGCTCTTTTAATAGGAATTCTATAATGTGGCACGGCTAAAAAAACACGAATAAATTGCATTTTAAAAAGAAAGCATATAACAAAATAGGATTATTTTATAATGAATATATGCGGATTACAAAGTTGCGAAACATATATATTTTTTTGGTTTAGTTTAAATACTGTCAATGGGTACAAGCTCTAAATTTCAACCGGAAGTGCCTCTGGACTTAGCCTCAAATTCCAATTTTGTTTAACGTTTTGATATAAAAGCGTTGTGCCTCCCCTCACATGTTCTATCTCGGATGTTTTGATTATTTGAGGGTGGGAGTAAAGACCGCGCGCTTAATAGAAACACATATGACAAACAAATGATTCCTATCTATCAAACATTGATTTGAAACTGGGTCTAGGCTTCCATAAAAGATAGATCTACGGTTTCGATATGTTCGCTATATTCTTAGATCTAAGGTAGCCAGATTCATCCGGGCGGATGGGGACGTTCTCGTTTTCTTTTATTCATATCATGGATTATACATTTATTGAGAGGAATAAAAACGTTAAGGGTCTTGTCACACGGAAAGCTTTTTCGAGTTTTTTTTATCTTAACAATGTGTTGATTTCAATAAATTCCTTATGGGTAAATCAAAAACTCTCATTGCTTGAAGGTTTTTGAGTTCCCATCAGGAATGCATTGAAAATGATGGTTTTTAGGGTTTTATGTTAATACACGCTAAAAATCTCTCTTTGCGGCTAGGCCCTTGTGGTAGGATATCTCACAAAAAGGTTCCCATTTATCTTAAACAACTGGAGCACATGAATTTCATATGATTTTCATGGGCTTTTCTTGTCTGTATAGCCCTAAAACCTATAAGAAAAGATTAATGCTAAAAAATATTATGTTTACAATCAGCGTTTTAGTGAAGCAGGGTCAAAAATGACTTTTGTCAAATTTTAACTATGAGGTGTTTATTACCCATATTACTTTTGAAGATTTTCGTTTTTAGATGGTCTGCAACGCTTTGTTGAAATAGAATATTGAGTATGATTTTTATAATATTGCACGCACCCCTTTAAGTGTAAAACAAGACATGTATATCTCTCTAAATTATTGACAGGGAACAGAAGGGGGCCACCTTCTGTTTCCTTTACAAAGATTTCGACAATTTAATAATCGGCAATATTTTCTAAGTTTCTCAAACTGCTCCCAAATATACACCAATTTAAACACATATCTCTGGATTTTAGTTTTTTGCAACACATGACAAATTCTTAGTTGTTTCATATTGATATATTTTGAAAAGAATAGAATAATTGAGACAAATGTTATTACAGTTTAAATAATCCCGTGCCACATTATAGCTATTTTTTATCTCCCTAAAAGCAAAACGGGTTATGATATAAATTTTCGGTTTGGAACAGAATTTTTATAATACTTTTCTCCATTTCATTAGCATGGAATCTTCATTTTATTTTAATATTTTAGACGAATATTTTGAATTGCAACAACATTTGTATATGATTACATTAAAATAGTAACTAGCTTTCATCTACATGTGTATGATATTTACAACAAGTGATACAACATGGGTAATTTGATTAGGTTGAGAAACAAAAAGAAAATGATAAGAAATTATTCAAATTCTTAAAGTGAATATTTTAGACGATTCGCGACATAAAAAGTCGCGAATAGTCCAAAACAAAAGTCGCGAATCGTCCAAAGTCAAAGTCGCGAATTGACCAAATTGAAAATTGGCAAATGTCGCGAATTGACCAGTCGCGAATTTGTCAAGTCGCGCATTGTCCATAACTATTCTTATCAATGGAGTTTACCGAGTAATTTAGCCGACCTAGTTTACTGTCCATTGTTAAAAATAATGGATCATGAAAAAGGGACTGTAAACTAATATGAATTAACACACTTTATCGAATTCAAATAAATTTCAAATAAAATATGTACGGTTGTAAACGGACAATAAATCAATATTGGACATTAGGTCTATTATGTTCTCAAATACAGCAATATATAAACTGTTAACCTATAAAAAGTAAATTTGGTAAAGCGTATGGATATTATAAAATGAAAACAACATTATTTCATGAGAAGTTTGATAAATATTTTTGTTATGCATACCAATTTATTCTAATTTTGGAAATTCAAAACTATATCACACTGTGACATCCAATTAATTGACAAAACTATGCAAACTTAAGGACAAGTAAAATAAGTGACAAGTTGCTAAATTATCCTAATTATATAATTATTTTCAAGAGGAGCGCATTTATTCTATTAGTGCCTACCACGGTTTTAGGTTTTGGCATGCTTTGACCATAAAATGAAATAAATGTCAGATGCATTGGGTTTTTTGTCGAATGAATGTATTTCGGGTCCCATTTCTTCTGCAAAATTGGACACTGTTTTTAATAACGATATAATTTGTTGTCATCTGACTTTCATCGTATATAACGGTAAATTAATATGCTGAAATATGTTTAAGATAATAGCATAATCACATAAATGTAAATGTTTATTAATCTCAGGCATATAAATCCAGATTATGAATATGACCGAGACAAGCTTCTAAATGTACCTACATGTAGCTGATGATCATGATCCTCGTTCATCAGTGCTAATTTAAAAAAAAAAGTAAAATCAAAAACTGAAAATGCTCTGCCATACAATAATAGTCTTAACGAAAGTTTCAGGACGTGGTTTCGTTAGATTATCATGATTAAGGGCCTGCCCACACGGGAACAACCTTGAAGAAGCATCCAATGTGGACAGACCCTTAAGCAACTGAACAATGCTACGTCAAACGTTCGGTCATCCAGGACAAAATATAACTCGCTAATTTTCTATATGGAATCGATATTATTTTTGGAATTGCAACTTTCTCACAAAGTCGCGCGACGTCTTACCGCGTGTTGTTACGGATTGACTTTTAGAAAAACACAAATTACCACAAACCCCGACCGTTAACTGGGCTAGAGTTAACCACATACTTTGGCTATACACTTACATAGACTTTTCAATAAACAAAATAATTTGATAAATGAAATATTTTTGAGAAAAAAGACTCAATGAAACAATGAAATGTTCTACAGTAAAATATACAATATATCGATAGAATAATAATGACTTAACGCTCTCAAACTATTCTTAAAACTTTTGTGGTAAAAGTTCTTTCGGTGCAAATGTAGTACATCTAAAGGATAGACGATTGAAACGCGTATTGCATAATATTAAATAACACAAAAAGTCATTCATTTTTGACATTCTCTTTTATAATCATAGAGCAATTTATGCATTTTATGTTTTGAAAATATATCTATGCCAGATTCCCCATAATTAGTGAAAGACAAAAGAGTAAACTAGAGTAGCATCGATCACTAATATGCTATATATTTGATGAAAATAAAACTTTTTTTTTCAATTTCATTATAAATAAAATGATTATAAAGTAATTTTATCAAAATTAAGTGAGCAAAGAATGACAAAATTCTGTTAGCGTTAAATTCTAACATGGTTTTGTCTATTTTGATATACAGTTCCATAGATGGAATGACAACATATTCGAAGTTAGAGATGGGTTATGTGATATATAGTTTGGCGAGTAATGGGATTTTAGTGGGTTGTGCATGGGTGGGTTAAGTGGGTTGATCAACGAATTTTTTTTTTAGCTTTCAACACCTCTGTGTTTCAAACATACAGAATTAAACGATGAACTCCTACGACAAGTTTTGATTTCAATATGTCATGCAATAATTTATATGCTTTTTGATTTATTTACATTCAAAATATGTGCACATATTTCGAATTGATTTATTTAAGTTAAGATTTCATTATCATTGTATCTACGCGTAAATCCCGGATATGTTTGGTCAGATGAAATCATCGAACGATATTTCGACCCTTTTAATTTTAATACGAAACATCGAATTATTTCAATTGGTATGCACCAATTGAAATTATTTGATTGTTTCAAAGAAGCGGAGTGTGGAAATTTAAAGAAAGGGTACCGGGGTTCATTCGAACATCTTACGTTTTTCTGTATATGCGTCTATATACATCATTCCTTTTTCTTCATTCATCATCACCTAGAATAAAATGATTAATATATGCAAGAATTATAATCTACTGTAGTGTCCTTGTTTAACTCCATTCGAGGTAGGGCAAAACTAGGTGATGTTCTGCCCCAAGGAGTGTCGAATGAACATTGACAAATTTTAGCCATAAAAAGCAGGGCAACTGAACGCTCGCAATTTGAACATTGTCATATGACAGTTGCGGCATGACAACATTGAGAGCTATTTTTACCACCAATGAGCGCTTTTTACTTAAATGTAATTCATTCAGTAGCTTATTCGATTATCACTTTAAAAACCCTCTCAGTGAAGCCAAAAACGAACGCTTTTTACTCATGTGTTTTTTGGAAGCCTTTTTAATAAGCCGCTTTTAAAACCACGCAAAATAAAGAGTACATTAATCCAATATGTTCGAAAAAAACTAGCTTCTTGTGTGGCCAGACCCTAAAGTGTTCTGATAGCAGCCATGCAGTGTAAATTAAAACCAATAAGGTGCTGCGGAAACAAGGTCTATGCATTATTTACAGTTGGGGTTTACAATGCAGTCTATAAATTATCATTTTGAAAATTAAGGTTCATTAATTTTAAAGAAAGAAATGCATGTTTCGGCCTTTTTTAAAGTGCGGTATTTTAATTAAAAATAAACTCCCTCCATAGTGATTTTGAATATATTGCAGGAGTTTGAATATATTTTGAGGTCATTATTTGATTAATTTAGTAATAAAATCCGTGTTTTCTTACAAATATGAAAACAATATAAGGTAAAAGTAAATAATTATAACATCGAGATATGCCAACCAAAAAATCTCCTAGTTTTTAGATATACTCGTTTGAACTCTTTTTTCTTCGATATCAAATATACATTGACATGGAATATTTAATTGTTGATACATAATTCGCTCAAGGCTAACCGGTTCCTCAAAATATTCTCAAATATTTACTCAAAGCAAAGCTTCCGCATAAATCGCGGTAGAAATCGCCTTATTAGTTAAGCATTTACCCATTTTTGGGAGGACACCAAATGTCATTTTCCAGCATATTTTAAGACTTCATCATAGTTGTAGGTGATATATTCATTCTTATCTATATGGGATAATTAGGACTGGATGTATGAAGATCCTTACATGCATAGGGAGGGGCACACCATTCTTATCTTGAATGTATCCGAACATATTGAAAAACAAAAATTGATATACAATAGGATTTCCTATCATCGAAAATTACCATATAGAAAGGTTTTAATAGACTGCTCATTTATAAACACAGACATAAATATCTCAAGCTCAAAACTAAAAAAAAATATAGACTCTTAATTACAGCAACCCCAACCTTTATTTGCAGAAGACAATAAATCTAAAATAAACACGTTTTCACGAACTAATCCCATATTGTGCTCTTGGTGCGTTCCGGACCAGTGGCCAAAGTAAATCTTTGTGAATAATTAAGTCGTGTTTTTATTTGTTCATGGAATGTATGTCACTGAGTAAATTCACTGAGTAAATTCACTGAGTATGGTGTGGGAGGATCAACCAATATAATGAAAGAATAAGGTCAACTATTATAATGGCATTATTACATAATACATACCGAAATAGTCTTTTCTCTGATATACTCAAAGAATGTTTGCGATGTTAATTTGTTGAGGAAAATGCATTCGGTCATTATACAATGGCCAACTATTTTATGGGATGTATTTGTTTAGCTCAAGCATGTTAAACCATACAAGATATTGTCAATGGAAGTGGAATGTGGTTCTTATTATTCTCACGATTTCATGAAAAGTATTTATGATCAACGAGCTTCTTATTTTCTCAGAAGTTCTTAAAGAGTATTTATGATCATTGAGCCATTAATTCCGATTGTTACTTCCACCCACGCGACGACCCAACTTTAATTATCTATAAACACCAACAATTGAAAGTCCGATCATAGATTACTCCGAGTTCCATCTAATGTCGTTACTCGTTTTCTATGCATAAAACTAGCCGTTGCCTAGTCTACTTGATTACCTATTTGCCTCATCCCATGATTCAATGTTCACACTTCCTTGATTCACATTCTCAACATATCTTGTTTTAAAGAAAAGTCCGAACATGATGGTAATGGTCGATATTAGATCTTCGGTACAGGAAGAGAAAATCATTTTGTTTCCTTAAACCAGTGTCAGAATACGCGCCGAATCTCCAGCGACCGCGTAGGTTCGAGCTCGAACGCGGGATCTGGGAGATTAAGTGGCGAGCGCTCTACCACTTTGTTACGGCTTCCAAATAACATTTCAATATTTTCATTCGTTTTGCTAGACCTGTGGTGCTATCCCTATTTTTTCAATATATCAGATATTAATGTTGTCGACTTAACTCTAGGTTACCAATGAATGGTAAACGTTGTTATATTCGTCGTTGATTTCTACAGTAACTCAAATTTAAGTTGTAGATAAACCTAAATTGTATATATTTATTATTGCAGGGCATACCCAAGAAGTCCATCCCCACATCACTAAAGGACCATTAAACGACAAACCACCACCTGTTGACGAATCCGTCTTAGCCACGACTGAAACCTTAGCAACGATCCATAGCAACGATGAAAGCACCTTAGTTACGAGCCTTAGCAACGATGAAACAGACAATGTTCAGACCATTTCTGCGTCACACGATTTCGAAGATACAAACCCCAATAATGACGTTATAAAAACAACAATATCTGATGGGACGGATATTCAAACCTCTGACACTTCACTTACGCATTTAACAACACCAAGTACAATTACAAACACCACAGACGGTTCAAGACAACAACAAACCGGTGATCAAATGACCAATACTGCGTCAGAAACGTTATCAACTATTACCACCTCAGCAACACAAACACCTCCAAAGCATAATGAGGAAATTACATCTCGTGGTATCGAATTACAAACTACCACAGAATCTTTCGTTAATACAGATGTTACTGACGTTGTTCGGGAACAGAGTACGAATAAAGGGTATGACCAAAACGAGGCTAGCAGCACTGCTCCGTCATCGACGGCGAATTTTAATCCGGAAGACGAGGAAGATGGTAGGTTATATCCCTTTCCTTGAATATCTGATACGCTTTGGTGAATGTTTTTTTTTTCTCAATAGCAATATTAACAAATACAAATGAATGATGATTTTATATACTTCTTAATTTTGCAAATATTATTTTGAGGCAGTTGCAATGGCCAATCATTCAAAAAAATAGATAATTAATTTTGTTTGTTGAGCCACACGATTAATGCATCACTTACACATTGTACATCATGGCTTTAATGAAACCCTGTGCACAAATTAAACTTTGAAAATTACCCATGTATATAATAGATTCTATGGATATTTTTAAATAACTATTAAAAGTATTATTTCATTCAAAAATTTGAAGTAATGGAAAATTGTACTTCTTATCATGCATCTTATAATAAGAACTATAATTTCTGTTATACATATACACTAATCCATTTTATTTCACAGATGACCTAGATGAAGAATTCATGACAACGCTTAAGTCACACTCTACCACCATGGTTACCGAACTATCTCCCGTTGCTACGCAAGAAAGCACAACCGTCGTTAGCCCCCTCTCCTCTCCCGAAACCCCTCCAACTGAAACCATCGAAACATCAAACAACAGTGACGCATTTACGGGGGAGAACGTCAAAATGAAGAACGAGGAATTGTTGATCCTAACAACTGTTGCTATGGAAATAGAAGAAACTACAACGGCTGCTATGGAAATAGAAGAAACTACAACGGTTGCTATGGAGATAGAAGAAACTACGCACGCAGCGAAAAATGGTTCGAGCGATACAGTGACCATTTCGGATATGTCAAAAGAAGACATGGCTACATTAACGTCTATTGATGAGACGTCAGATGGACATGTTTATGATTTCGAAGGTAATTGAAGTGGTCTGCTTAATTGGGCTTGTTTTGAGCTACATTAAGTTTTTAAGTGTCAGCCTATTCGAAGTTTCATTATATTAAGGCGGTCGGATAAAACGTAATTATGTGTAGATGCAGCGTTTTATGAAAATCCGAGGACACGACATTAACATTGAATAAACATGATGTTTGCCAAATTGATTTAACTAGGATTTAAAATCGCGTCCACTTATTCACATAATCTACAGGCCGCATTTAAATGCAATAAAATATGTGACGATATAGTTGTGCATAGACTAGATTTTCAAGATAAATATGGTTTTATCTTTAGAGATACCGTTTCTTTTTTAAACGTTTTATGTGACTACTACAGCATAATTTTGTGAACGATCAAAAGATAAAGGCCAATTTAGAATTCATTTAGATTTGTTTAGAACCATTTAAAACATTTTAAAATTGTACAATTACTGTTACTTGGCCTACAATGACCGCATTGAAAAAAAAATAAACTGAAGGATAACTTACGCAGGTGTACCTCTGTCCACCTATGTACCATACTTCCGTTCCTTCCACCTATGTTAGATATAAATACAAATGTGATGTTTATGTCTCATTAGTTTTAACACTAGCTACTTTCTTGTTTTAGAGCAGGATTGATAAGTTATAAATTTATAAATCTAAATCATTTAAATTCCATATCATGCCATTATTTTTTTTAATGCCATATTTTTGTTAATTGTTCTTTTCAGAAACAACAACAGAACAAAGTGCGACCGAATCAGACCTCGAGCAAACCACCTCACAGGACGTCGAGGAAAATGGCAAACCTGACATCATGATTCCGTCAACCACGCCCTCATCTGGCTTCAAGCCCCGAACTAGCACTTCCGGAACAGAAAATGTCGTATCGGAAGCAGATCTTATCCTCACTACTTTGGCAACCAACGAGGGGTCAGAATATGAAGCAACTACAGCTAATTATATGGATTTTACTTTGGAAAGAACAGAAATGAACAACGGCTCAGGGAAAGAAAAAGATCTAGTAACTAATAGTATGGAACTCTTTGATTTGACAACATCCTTATATGATAACATTAAGGACGAAAAAGAAAACGATTTTATAACGAGTGTCACAGAACATTTCGATTTTACAACATCCTTATATGATGACATCAAGGACGAAGGCTCCGGTGATGTAGAGGATAAAAAGCCGGATGACATGGAGTTATCAACTCAGGATTATGAAAGTTACACAACCATGATTTTATCACTAGAAGAAGAATCAAGTGATATGGACATGCCAACGATGGATAAAGAACGCTACACCACCATGATCATATCACTGGATAAAGATTCAGGTGAAACGGACATGTCCACTTTGGATTATGATAGTGAATCAACAAGTGAACATCCTGATATCACAACAATGGAACCTATCCTGGCAACGGACTACAAACTGGATAAAGACATCCAAACCCCATCACCTGTGGCATTCGAAACAACCGAATACGAGTCATCCGGAGAGGTCGATGACCTTTACACGACAATGATTATCGATCGGATCACTGAGGAGGAGCAAAAACGGGATATTACTACTGTTTCGCATACGGATAATGAAACGGCTGATTTATACTCGTCGGGTGAAGTGGGTGATATGTTTACAACAGTGAGCTCCCATTTCGACACTACTGGTGCAAAATCATCTGATGTTACTATCACTACGGATATACCACAATCTCACCAGACTACAGAGGTTCTAGAGTCTTCTGGTGAAATACTTGACGGTATTGTCACAACGGATACACAAAGACTAGACGAGACTACAGTAACTCTAGAATCATCTGGAGAAATCGATACCTTCTCTACGGAAATGCCCATTTATCACGTGACTACAGAGACTGAAACATATAATATATCTGATGACTTTACCACGTTCCCTTCGGAATCATCCGGAGATATAACTGATTCCATAACTACCGATGTTTACGATGATTCCTTCTCCATAACTACCGATATATTCGCGTTAACCACAGATTTCGAGTCCCTTATAACAACCGCTCTACCCACATTGGATACTACGTCCCGCGACGTCGGCGAAATGTTCAGTACCGATTTTCCAACTACCGGATATATGTTCGATGTAACCGAGGAGACTTCCGGTGACCTTGACGAATCAACAATCACTTCCGTTTCCGATGAATCATCAGGAGACATAGACCTTGAAACTACCGCATTTGAAATGGAATATACAACCGATTCAGGGCTACCACCTAGCACTGATTTTATGACGGACTTTTATACACCATTCATTGATCATGTCACTACAGTTCAACCAGGGTCGATATCAACAATGGAGTCCATGTATAGCACGGAAAGTAGCGGTGAGTTTTCCGGTGATATCAGCGATACATTAAGTACAGTGGAACCCGTTTTCGAAAGCACAGCTGAAATAGAAGAATCCGGTGATATGGATGAGTACTTTTCAACCGTAGTTTATGACACTACTACTGATGATGATGAATTATCTGGTGAATTCATCACGTCGACGTCGTCACGACGTCCTTTCTCGACGTCGCGTTTGACCACTCTACAGGAAGATTATTTCACGACGGATGAATTTGACTTCACGTCGATGCCTTATTATGAGACTACTCCTGAAGAGATTGAATTTTCAGGTGATGTAGAGGGCACATCTGAAGTACCCGTTTTAACGTCTAGCGTTCTTTATACTACCGAATTCGAGCAAGATTCATCTGGTGAACTCGATTATACAACGGAACAATTCAAAACAACTGACTTTTCTTCGGTTACCATGGAAACATCCGGAGATGAGGAATTTACAGCTGATGTAACAGAACCGTTATTTCTTACTACTATAGAACCAACAACCATGGACTTTTCGGGTGATATAGATTATACTACGGATATATATGATAAACCTGAATATATAACTGAGGAAGCGTCCGGTTATATTGACCTCACGACTGCTTTCATGTCATCTATTTATTCATCTATAGAACCAACTACTGACTCAACTACAATGGAGTTTTCTGGTGATTTTGATTTTACAACTGACCAATCAGATGGAACTGTATTTATAACGGATGAATCATCAGGGGAAGTTGATTTTACTACTGACGAGTCATTTCTCTTTTCCACTATGGAAGAGGGGTCAGGTGAACTCGATTATACTACTGAAATACCTAAATATACATCTGAAATAGACACCACGAGTATAACCACAGATGTAGACATAACCCCTGAGTTTTCAGGCGAAGAAATGGACTTTTCATCTAAGGTGTATTTCGATACAACCGAATCGGAATTTTCCGGGGAGGAATTCATGACAATGACATACCCCGCCCAGGAAACTACAGATGGTGCAATGTCTGATGTTACAACACGTGATATTATATATGAAACCACTGAATCCGAAAGTTCCGGAGACGAATTCGATGCTGTGACCACAACGGACTCGTTTATACAGGACACAACATCATTTCAGGACGCTACAGAATACGAGAGTTCTGGTGAAAGCAAGTTAACAACTGATTACATCCGTTATACATCTGAACCAGAAATAATCGGACCAGTTACCACAGAAATGGCGAACGAAACGACATTCGCTGAAGATATTTCGACCGAGATTCGTGATGTTCAGACAACGATTGGAGATGTTACCACAGATTCAGCTTTGAGCACAGAATCTCTTCATGAACAATCCACGAGAATTTCTATGCAAACGACTTTGGACGATCTGGAGTTGACTTCAAGTAAAGCAACTGAGACAACTACATATAGCTTTACAACACCACCTCTTAAACAAACGACATCCGTATCTGATCCCGAACTCACAACTGCTGAACAAGAATCCATCACCACAGAATCAATCGCTATCCAAACCAGCGAATCTCAATTTGTTACCACTACGCAACAACCCATCCTAGATACAACCACCACTTCTCAAACCACTCAACAGCGCGATACAATCACTCCAACGACCCCCCAATCAACAGCCCCACCCGAAACCACCAGCGAACCCGCGACTACCACGCGCTTAACAACGCAAAGCGATACAACCCGTGATGACGCAACTACGTCCGTTGTCATAGCAACAACGTCATCGCAGGAAACCGTGACGTTGGTCGGGGATTTTAAGATTACGGAGGGCATGGAATATGAAGATGAATTGGACGATATCAATTCACCTGCATATGCTGTGGCCAATCAGACGTTTGATAATATTGTGAGTGTTTTAATTGTTTTAATCATTTATTTTTTTTTTTTAATTATAAATTTAATTAGGAAAACAGTATATTATTCTTAAGTGATGCGATAAGTTATGTCTAAATTGCTTGTTTCTCACTTTCTCATCTGTTAACTAAACATACATAAAGAATATTTCATGTGTGTGAGTGGGATTTGTTTTTATTCGAATAATTCAAGATCGAAAACTGGCACTATTTTCAAGTTTGGATATTCAGCTTATATTATGTCGAATATATTTCTTAAAGAGTTAACTTCAAATTGTGCATTATATAGCGACAATAAAATTGATAGTTATACTATTCAAGATAAATATAAAGAATGAAATATCAATTTTAGGGTACATAAATTAACACATTCGAAATATTCAAAAGCTTAAAACGAAATAGATTAATAGAAGATTCCATGTTGCTGCACTCTTTGGTTATAAGTAGGTTAATCCACTTGTGCGAAGCTGCAGATACAATTCGTAGATGACATGCAAAGATCTTAACACGCAATGGCTAGACCCTATTCTAAATCTTTCATGCATGAAATGAATTCTTCAATAAAGGAACAAGTCAATTTCAATTTACTTGAAGATACAACTAGGTCTACAGAAGTTGAACTTGTCACGAACCCCGTCTCGGTGACGGGTTTGAAGATGATATCTATAACCTAGATTTAGATTCCACCCTTTTGGGCCTAGCTACATATGAAGTTTTTTTAGCCTTTTCCCCCTAATAAGCACTGTCTTCTTATGTATTCCCCACGTGAAACTTAAAACGCTGCCTAAACGCTCTTAGCGTTTTGAAAAGCAAGTCGAAAAGCAATGAATTTGACGACAGGCGTTGTTTGACGACAGGCTCGGAAAAGCTTCCAATGTAGCGAAACCCTAATATTAAACTTAAGATATATTACATAACCAATAGCTCATTTATTTGATGAAATTGTCTTGTATTGGATTTCAGATAACGAATATCTATACACAGAGCACCCTAAGACAACAGTTCGTCGATGTCAATACCTTTTCGTTTCGGTAAGTAATGCACTATTAGAACATACTTCATAAATTGCCGCAATTTTATATACAGCAATGCAATGGAAATATAGTAACTCCAGTGATTTTATTTTGCTTTTAAATAAAATTTCATAGATATCACAGAAAATTCATAAAGCGCGTTTAATAACCATTAAAACAAATCCGAATGCTATAGAGGATTCATAAATGTAGTTTTTTGTTTTTACTTATTTCAACCAAGGCAGTGCGAGGGTTGATTTTTTTCCTACTTCTATGGAACTTCTAGTAAATTATAATAAACCATTATGTATCAAACTCTTTCTAATCTAATGTATAACAATTCACGAATCTACTTTTTCCCTAATTTTAGACAAGGCGGTGTGATCATCGAATTTCATCATCGAGTTTCTCCTCCTGCTGCAAGATGACTTCTACTAATTATAATAAAATATTATATATCATATATCGTAATATATACCAATTCATCGATATTTTCTTTTTCTTCAGACATGGCAGTGTGATCGTTGAGTTCCTTCTCCTGCTTCAAGGCGACTTCAGTCTGGATCAAGTGGGAGAGATCTTCCGAGAGGGCATCTTGGCAACAGATTATACCATCGATCCAGATTCCATAGCGTTCGCAGGTGAAATATGAATGTTCAATATTTGAAATATTGTTCAAGTTCAATCAAATTAAGGCTTCTAGAATAAAGTTACAGTTCTCATTATTTTTCATCTTTGTATTATTAGTTAAATTTTAACTAATAATACAAAGATGAAAAATAATGTTTAAGTGTGTGTGCATGCGTTTTGTTATCCAGATACACATGTTCTCAATTAAAGAGCTTTGAGTTTATACGTTCTTTTGCAGGGACACCGTGGAATTCAATGTTTGTCTACTTATTAAAAAGCTGCCATTTTCATATATTCCAGTGGTCGATTGCGTGTCCACAACCACGCAAATGACGCCATCAACAACATCACGCGACAGCGAAGAAAACGCCAAAAAATACGATCATCAAATACCGATAGTGCCTAGTGCAAAAAAAAAAAAACAACTATTTTCTAGTTTATACTTGTTGAAAATCACTTGTAAAATAATCTTATTCTCATATACATGTATTTCAGTTGTCGATGAATCCTTAACAACAACTCCTGCTTCAACAACAACCCGTGACAGCGACGAAAAAGACAAAGAAACGATCATCAAATACCGATAGTGCCTAGTTGTGCAAAAAAAAATCTTTTTAATACTTATTGAAAGACGCTTGTAAAATAGAACTTATTCTCATATATTTCAGTTGTCGATGACTCCATAACAACAACTCCAGCTTCCACAACAACCCGTGACGTCGAAAAGACAAAGAAGCGATCATCAAATACCGACAGTGCCTAGGTTGGCGAAAAAGCAACTATTCTCTATATCTAATACTCATCGAAATACACTTTCGATGAACTTAGAACTAAAAAGAACTTATTCTCATATTTTTCAGTTGTCGATGACTCCTTAACAACAGCGCCAGCTTCAACAACAAGCCGTGACGACGAAAAAGACAAAGAAACGATCATCAAATACCAACAGTGCCCAGCAGTGCGAAAAAGCAACTATTCTCTATATCTAATACTTATCAAAATACGCTTGTGAAAAGTTCTTATTCTTATATATTTCAGTTGTCGATGATTCCTTAACAACAACTCCAGGATCCACAAGCCGTGACAGCGACGAAAGAGACAAAGAAACGATCATCAAATGCCGATAGTGCCTAGTTGTACAACAAATCAACTATTCTCTATTTAATACTTATTAATAGACACTTGTTAAGTGACTTTATTCTCATACATATATTTCAGTTGTCGAAGATGCATTAACAACAACTCCAGCTTCAACAACAACCCATGACGACGAAAGAGACAAAGAAACGATCATCAAATACCAACAGTGCCTAGGTTGGCGAAAAAGCAACTATTCTCTATATCTAATACTCATCGAAATACACTTTCGATGAAGTTAGAAATAAAATGAACTTATTCTCCTATATTTCAGTTGTCGATGATTCCTTAACAACAACTCCAGCTTCCACAACAACCCGTGACAGCGACGAAAAAGACAAAGAAACGATCATCAAATACCGAGTGCCTAGCTGGGCGATTGGTGTAATCATAGGAGCAGGGGTGTTGATCGTGTTCCTGTTACTGCTGGGCATAGTATGGGTAAGACAGTTTTCATGGGTTAATAATAACTAAAATGTAATTAAAACATCGAACCGTATATTGAAAAACAACCGGATGTCGAATGCAAATATATTCATGCGCTGTTCGTTCCAGTGCGGCTCAAAATAGAATTCAAAATAACATGTTATAAGAATTGATAAAAAAGTGTATAGTGTATTTACACATTTCGATTTGGCTGTTAAAAAAGACATTTAAATCCAGAAATGATATAATATATTATTTCGAAGCGGTGTGCTATCGTTAGACAAATATTCCAAACCCAACAGAATAGACAACGGCTTTCCATCCGAAAGTTGTTTTTGCTTTTGTTTTTTTTCCAATAGTTTCATGTATATGCTGCATGTTATACTAAAAAATCTAACGCGCAAACTGTTCTCGTTTCAGTGCTGTACCACCAGCTCCAAAGAAACCGCCTACTACACGGTTCCTCATAGCAATTCGTCATACACAGAAAGCATGAATGGCGAATTCACTTTACAATCAAAGGATAACCACCAACTATTCGGCACCTACAACGTTCTCGACGAGAAAATACCAACTAATGGCCCGGCCTACGAGCACTCCACACCCACGCTTAACCAACCCAAACCTGCGTTTTACGACGAAAAACCTTTATCGACGCAGCGAAAATCGCGCTATTCTGCGTCAGCGAATAAGAGAGCGTCTGCGGCGGCGAATGGTGGTCATTTGTATTTTGAAGAGGGTGAATCACCGATTGCCATGAAACGCAAGTCCAATGGACCGCAAGCGGATAATGTCATGGAGGAAATACACATGGATGATTTTTATATTTATGACGCGGGAACCGGAGAAAGACGCAGACGACAACAACAACGAAATGGCGGGAACGTTGGTGTTCCGAATGCGAATGGCACAATAGATAGAACGCACACGTATAGTGTAAGTATTTTTGATAAATTTTAGTTGATAGTTAATTTTAGTTAACTTTGTCACAGTGGTTTATACGCCCTTACATAGTGTTTATTCAATTTCGATTATTTCATACTAGGGCTGTTGATTGTGTTTCTTGATTTCTTATGGAAGAAAATAAAAACTAATAGAGCGGTAGAATTATCGTCTACATGTATAAGGAAATAGTAATTTATAAGATTCGGATAAGCATATGAATTAATGGATTGGAACTGAAAAAACAATTCATTCATCGGTAGTGTCACTATGATGAATTACTCTGATAAGTAAATAGAATGTATACTTTGATACACTCGTATGAAAAAGAATGTTATTCTTTTCAGAATCTTTTCAATTCAAACGTTTTATCAATGATGTACTCATACAATAATAATAATTCATTTTTAATGTATTTGTTATTTTGCAGAGGAAAAATGGTTCCACAATGAGCACATTTAAGGAACCCGAGTGGCGAACAGTGACACCCAGTGAAATTACAGTTTTAAATTATCCGAACAATGGTAAAACAAAGACTTATTACGACGTTGAGCTGGGGATCTGGACAACCAAGTTCTAGGATTTAATTAGGTCACGTAGAGTCTATGTGGATTTTTTGGAATCTGGGTAACACAATTCTTGGATTTTGTGATGCCACATAGAGTCTCAGTGTGTTCTTTTGGAAGAAAGTGTAGGTTTAAAATGCTATTTCTGTGATAAATGAAGCCATAGTTGTTATGGTAAGTTTGTGAGTGAGTGCGTCATTGACAGCAGTGTGTTGAAACAATGTAAGTACTTTTGTAGTAGATTTTTATATCTGACATTTTCTAAGATAAATGTCAAGTATTTTTTTTAACGTTTTATATGTTTGCATGACACTTTTAAGAAAGTACATGTAAAATCACAAACATATCATGACTTTTGCTGTACCACTTTTGTGTGTAAATGCGCTCTAAAAATGAATAAATTTTAAAGATAGATTGTTCATTTTAATCATATCAAGCAGTTATATGCTTAATTTGCCCTATATGGAAATGTATCATTGGGGCACGATCATCATATCAGCAGTTATATGCTTAATTTGCCCTATATGGAAATGTATCATTGGGGCACGATCATCATATCAGCAGTTATATGCTTAATTTGCCCTATATGGAAATGTATCATTGGGGCACGATTACATTCAAGTCAAAAACGTTATCTTACGCGACCGATATTTCACGAAACCATTTGAGTGAAAAAGGCAGTGTAACTAATTTGGCCTAGATGCTACAATTATGGAAATGTACAACAGTTATATTTGATTATAGATTTAAGATGAATGCCATGTACCTCAAAGTAATCTAATTGAGATCAATATATTTATATATTTTATATACAAAATGTGAAACAGGTATATCATTATAAATATTGTTTCGGTTTGGTCAACTGTTTAATGTAGTAGCAAAATTTATTTGTTTATGTGAAAAGAGATTATTTTGATTTAGTGAGTATATATTTTTGGTATATATGAGATGGAAGATGGAATATAGATATTAGTTTGTGTTGTGGTAGTAGTTCTAGTTTAAATTAACAATTCTTTCTATAGGAAAAAGTATAGCTTTACAATCAAATTGCCTTATTCGATTGTCAATGTGGTGTTTATTATTTATATTTGTGATGTTTCCTTTAGTCTAATATATATCAAGATATTTATCCTGCAGTTCAAAATCATTATTCCAAATCTTTTTGGAATATTAAAAAAATATACGTGAAGGTCTAAAGAATGAATATTAGATGTAATATACACGAAATATGACTTGTATATAGAATGTATTTAGCAATTTTGTAAATAAAAAGTAAGGTTATTCTACCCTCTAGCATTAGTTTGTTGTTGAACATTATTAAAGTCATTTCAAATTACAAAAAAGCATTACACTTTTCAAGATTGTAAAGCAGCAGTAATTTTATTTTAGGATCAATAAGTTTTATTTAAATTTATAGATGTTTTTAATCTGACGCTGAAAAAAAAACAGTTCGCGAATTTATGAATTTAAATTATTTCGAGGTGCCATCTCGACTCAATTAAATGTGTCCCATAAACCCGTCTTAATGGTCTTAATGATTCGTACATGTGATAGAATTGAAATACCTTTTTGATAACATTAAAATCATATCTTCAAAGACAGTACATTAGTGCATGGAATCCGTTATTTATAACTCACCTTAAATATCCTGACTTCGCTTTTATTAATGTATTGCCTGTTTACAGGGTATAAGCATCGATACGCCATGAACAATTCATTATCTTAATATAAATGATTAATTTGTCTTCCACATGTCTCGACTTGTGTCATTATTCATGTACGTATGAATGATTTTCAAACGTGATAAAACATATCATTTTAGCTTAGTTTTATTATTGATTTTTTGAATATCTGACATAAAACATGCCTTGTATATTTGGAAGAAAATAAATGAAACAAAAATGCATCCTGTTTTCCTTTCATTGCACCATCTTGCAGCTGTATAATTTAAAGAGTTTAACTTAGGTGGTAATTCAAAAATGAAACCTCGGTAATTCGCTTTCTTTTGTTATTTTTATGTTAAAGATACATGGACCTTATAAATCGATTAACACTTACATCATATGATTGGTAAATTTGTTGTATTCAACATTTTCGCAAAAAAACCTTGGCTCAGTTGATCTGGAATAAGCGAACACTTTTTCTACAGGTTAATTTCTAAAAAATAGCTGTTTTTTTTATTCGAAGTAATAAAATTGTTTAAATGTGACTTTGCGACGTTTCGAAAATTGAGTTTTTGGGCGCTTTTTATGATTTTAAAGACCATGTTTCATGCAGCGCTGTTTTTTATGTGTTTGCATGAACGTTGATTTGAAGTTGGATATGAAGTTTAGATCTGAAAAATGCGAAAATAAAAATGTCATTAAAAACAGCTGAAATACGTTTTGAATCAATTACATCATCGCGTCTCAATTAAGGATATTTACTTCACATTTTGCTATTACGAAAGTAAAAGAAGTCATTTTATATCAATCAAAGTTTAAAATTCTTTTTTTTTGTCTATGAAAAACCTTGGTTATAATTGAAATACCTTTAGAAAACAATCATGAACTACCTTTATTAGTAAACACTTTGTGATAATGAAAGTGAAAGTAAACTTGATTATGGCCATTGTTGAACTCAACACTTATAAAGCGAAGGGTAAGCTTCGTCTTATCAGAGCCCAACCACTTGAAAAATGTGTGGGGAATCGATTATAATTCGATTAAAAATAATTTGATTTGGACTTGTTCTCTTCATTATAGTTTAAGGGAAATTCGTCGGGATCTCAAAGAAAAATGTGTGTTTATTTTTTGCGAGCATGTTCCATAAATATATTTTTTATATATGAACATGTGTATCTACAATATATCTTAAAGGGTATCTAAATTATCTAAATGGTAGAACTTATGTTTAAAATAAAATCAATAATATGCAAATGTCGGAAAAACGTTGGCTTCATCTACACATATTTCAATATTTCCCATAGATAGTGTTTAAATTGATAGCTATCAAATATCTTTAGAACAATGCTGGTCTCCAATGGAAAAAGGTCTTTACTACATTTTTGTCAAAATTGAGATAATGGCATATCTGCAATCAGGATTTTATACCACATGTATTAAGCCTAACAGCGTGGTCGTATATGCCCTATAAGCCTATTTATACATAGGCGAAATGTCGCAACTACACGATTTTTTTGCCGCCCACTTTTATACAATGGAAAGAGTCGTAACTGTTCTCAGCCAATCCAGAAGCGCATCTAGGTCACGTTACCGATTATGTTACTAGAAATCTGCCTAAAATCAGCCATAAAAATAAAGTCACACATTTAACAAATAACACTTAATTGGTTCGTATTGCGCTTTAGAGTTATAAATATAGGACAGTTTTTATTCATTTATTCACCGGTGTCTTTATAAATGTACATTTCTATTTTTAAACACTTAAAAAAGAGAGTAAAGTGTTGTGGAACTATTTTACTACGCGGACGAATAATCACGGCGCGAACAGGTTATCGTAAACAAAGTAAAGTCAGTTGACAGTTGGAACTCGAACAGAAC
>LQRL01100780.1:7152-26486 GCA_001703475.1 Hydroides elegans
TCAGGCCAATCTAAGATTATAGGTTTGAGACCCGTCTCCGGCCAAAATGTTACATAATACGTTAAAAGTGTAAATGATATAGAGGCCATTATGACACGATGTCTGCATAAGGTTAAAGCACCAGCAAGATCATATGATGAAAAAAACGTAAGAATCATATTGCATTCTCGCTCACTTCGTTTTAAAGGCAAACTGACAAGACTAGTAAGCAACATTTTGATTAATTTAGAATTTAATAAAATATGCTTATATAAGCATGATTGCTTACAAAGGCACACCAAACATGCTTAAGTACGGCAACTGACGAAAAAAGTGAAGCAAAACATCAATTTATATTCAGAAATATGCTTATATAAGCAATTATGCTGATATAAGCATAATTGCTTATAAATATGCTTATATAAGCATGATTGCTTTTACAATCACACCAAAATGCTTTTGGAGGGCAGCTGACGAAACAAGTGAAGAAAGAACATCATTTCACTTATCTAAAAAATTAACATGGTTATATAAGCATATGTCCTTAAATAAGCACATAACAATGCAAAAAGTCCCCAACTGGCGAGACCGGCAACGCAAATTTTGATTTTTAATGAATTTTATTAAGTATGCTTATAAAAGCATGATTGCTTATATAAGCACATACCACGTACTTAAATGATAACATATTATATTATCACCCACATTTCCTCATCTGAATATGAAATTTTCGCTACTTTTTAAATAGTTTCAAAATCGACAATTTTCAACTGATCGAGATGACATTATGACGAGGCAGGACTTAAGACCTTGGTTTATATGTGTATTTAATTTTAAAGCTCTAGCTCAACTCCTTCATACCAAACTTGCGTGCACAAAGTACCCTCTATCAAACGGGACAGACGGACGGATGGACAGACGGACAGACAGACGGACGGACGGACGGTCGGACAGACAGACAAGTTCAACCCTATATCACCTCGTTTTCACGGGGGATAAAAAGACTTTGGGTAAGATGTGAAAGCCCTACGACCAAAACTGTGGGAGGAGATAGAATCAACAGCAAATAATTGTGTACTATATACAAGACCAATTGGGTGGTTTTTGCGAAGTCAACCATGGCGACCACAATGGTTCGATCGTCATACAGAGCACAATTTATATTGGGGACCCCATAAGGAAGCGTTGGTTAAAACTTGAAAGCTTGAAAAGAGGGTTGTTTATTTGTTGAGACATCAAAATTTGTTTAAAACATAAAACTTTAAACCTCTCAAAAAATATTAATTCACTTTTTTTTTCAAATTTATTTGTAAAAACGTTTATTTTATTGTTTTTTTCATTAAATTATATTTATTTGAAACAAAATATATAGGTTCAGAGCTTTAGAAATAGTATATCATACGTTATATAAGAAGCGAGCTGAACTCAGGGCTCTACAATTGAATTTTTGGGTGGTGTTAATAAAGTGTAAAAAAAATAATTTCCGCCCGTTAGATCGAATGGGACTTTTTTCCGGTAAAACTAGAATGTTTGTACTTAACAACAGACATAAAATCATTTCTGTTCGAATTTTGTCTAGGTTCGGCCATTTTTTACCCCAAATCTACTAGTCTATATACGGTATTAACAAGTGTACGGTTGCATGTGCTCTGTAACTATGGCTGGCATGATGAAGCAAGTTGGTGAAAGTTGTGCGGCTTTTTATCGTTCAAATATATGAAAAACTGTTAACCATCATTCTTACATTACCAAAGGAAATGTATGTAACAATTTTAATTTAAAATAGTGCGAATTAGTGTTTGACAAAATGTCATTTAAAGTTGGCATTTCATATAATTCATCGAAAGATTGCGTCGAAGGCTTTGGCGATTTTGGAAATCTAGGAGTCTCTAGGGTCTCGCAAGAGTCGATAATGCGTCCGGAAAACTACAAAGTCTATACACTTCCGATCGGCGATATTACGAAAAACTACGATATTGAGTTCGCAATACACAATGTATTAGCTTTAATCAATTGCTAATGTATGTGAATAATGTAGAAACAGGCGCGTTTAATCACTCTGTCATTATTGTTATTATAACTATTATAATGATATTTTTCAAAATTATTATTATCATTAATATTATAGATACATTGCTAACCATGCATTTGCTTTTTAGTGAGGAATCGCAAAAATAAGGGTGGATGAAGTTATCAAATTATGTAAATACACAAAATCGATGAAGGGGAATCAATAAGTTTATCAAAGACCAAAAAATTATGGATCTTATTCAAACAACACGATGAAACCAAAAAATAAGAACAGTCACGGCGCAACTCGAAATGGAAATACTTCTGATAAGTAAGGTATTTTTATGCATAAATATGGTTGATAAGGGTGATCAAACACTGGGTCAAATACTGAATAAGCGTCCCATCGATGGACATTAAAATTGCTCATAAGATTCCGGCGAAGGTTTTACATAAAAGTAAGATCCTTGCTTCTGAGAGTGCCTCAGACAATTAAAAATTAACTCACATTTTTCGTTTCAACATTTTAAATTTGTACCACTTTCCACATACAAATTCGAATAAGCAAATCAAAACATTCACTTGAGAAAAACACATTCTAACACTATCAGCGCATTAATCGTTAAAATATATGTCAACCATCTCGTTTTTTTAAATAAAAACACTGTAACTATACCGATGCTCTCGGATTTTGGCAATTCCTCAGAAAGACACTTAGTTTCAACATTTTTTTACCTGTTTACCTATATATTATTATAAAAGTTTTTATGCGCTTACTCTGCATTTCGAAATTCGACCGATTTCTTTTTAATGACATGCATGTGATGCATGTTTGAGTAGCGCCTCACAAGCTTTCCTGACAAAAGTTATTCCCTGACAGTTATCAGCTGGTTTGGACATTTATAAAAAAATACTTCATAGCCTTGCGATTTTGGTGCTTTTAAGACATATACTATTTTGAAAATTTGCCTATTTGTTATAATTAAATAATGGTGATTATAGCTGTTCCATAATTATGGAAATGACTCGCATTCATTTTTACCCCTTTATTTATTATATATGGGAGATGATCAATTTATTTACTAGTTTTTGCTATAGATGTATGTGTTCGTTTTTGCTGCGAGCTGGCTAAAGAAAGTGGAACTCAGCTGCCTTGGAAAAAGTCAACACTTGCTAAATGTAAATGTTCAAAAGATTTTTTTATTTGTAAACTTAATTTTATGCAATTTTCCTCTTTTTTAATGTGTCGTAGTTACTCCATGTTTTATTAAACAGGAGAACCCAGCGATTTATTCTGTGAAATATCTATTCTTTTCAAATATCTATCTAGACTGGTCCCCATCCCTAATATCAAATGATAATGATTAGTGTATGGGAACCATTCTAATATCTATCTTGCGGGCAATTTTACAGAACATGTTAGAACATTTTTAGAACATACGAGCACAAGGCTAGTATGTTCACTCCTGATTAAACTATTGCACATTTCTACAGAACAAAGATTGCGATTTTTTCCGGATTAGAGCTGGGATCAATTCATAATACTCATCCCAGATTAGAATCAACCGGTGGGGTTACTGGGGTATGTCATAACACAAAATTAATGGTGGTCTATTTGCACAGCTTTTAAGTGTTTAATTAAAAGGTCATAAATAGTACTTAATATCAATGCATGACAATGCATTGATATATGATTATCATATTTGATACACTAATTTTCATATCGTACGCTAAAAATTGATTGACAACATTCACACATAATGAGGTGCCCCAACTTTGGCGAGCGATAATACGTGATTTAATTAATCGTTGGCGATTTTCTTCATACTTATTCATCGATATGATTGAGTCCGACAGGACTTCCGGTATTTTTTTAAGAGCAGTGAACTTTATAATATACTGTTCGGCTCTGAATTATACTTCTTAACAGAAAACCAAATGAGTTTTCAAGTTTTACGAGCACGTGACTCGTATGTGGTGCATGTCTCCTGGTTCGCCCGAAGTGTTCACGCTGATGACAATCGGTAACTGAAGGTGCAGGTTGATTTGGTGATCTAGTTGAGGATCATCGTGTTTTGCTATGATACTTATGATATCGTTGTTAAATGTGTTGGCACATATTAATGTAACGCTGACCAGGGCCCAGTACTTTTTTTAGGTTTCTGGCCCAACGGGCCAGTTTGAAATATTCAATAACCGTCATCAAAAGGACACAACTCTTAAATAATTAGATGTGTAGAGATTGGGTGTCGTTCCGCATGTAGGTCCTTTCGCCAGTCCGCTTTCTTGAATGGTCTACAACTTTTGACATTCCGTTCGAAGTTGTTGAACATTCATAAAAAGCGTACTGAAAAAAGGACCTACATGCAAAACGACATGACGCTTTTGTTAAGTGTGCCTCATAGTTATTGACAATTTTAAATTGCCATCAATTACTATTACATATTATCTTTCAACAAATATGTGAATCGTTTTCAGTATCACCGGTATCGTTAACATCCCAACACACTGTACAATGGAATCCGGTGAAAACTGGGACGACGAATTATCCGACGTTGGCGATCAACCATCCCACTCGTGGCAACCTAATTTTGATGTTCATGAGGCCTTCGTTGCTAAGGGCGACGACGGGGATCAGGGTTGCCATGGCGAAACAAAAGAAGAGGAAGTGGAAAGTGAAGCAAAGTATGTGACGGAAACAGCTAAGAAGACAGAGTTCGAGTTGGTGGAGAGTCATCCGCGGAAGCTCTACGTGTCGAATGTTAATTTCAGGGTATAACATATTTTTTTTTTTTTGGGGGGGGGGTAGCATTATAACTATAAAATCAGTTATTTTAAATTAAGAGGTTGTAGGAAATGATAACTTATGTTGTTATTGTATAACATGATATAAAATTTTATATATTTCCTTTTAATATTTTTAAGCACATGGTATCATTTATTATATAAAAACATGATTAATTTCTCTCACCGGTTACATGTATAAACTATAACGATGATCTTCAGAATCGCACCGTATATTATAAGCACTTTGCACAATCGTTTTGTTGATCCTCTAGACAAGTCAAAAGGCGCTCTGGTCGTTTCTTGAAAAGTTTGGAGCCGTGGAATACTGTCGGCTACTGAGAGATAATCGTGAACGCTCTAAAGGGTCAGTGATTCCTTCATTTAGGCAGTATCTCAAACTAGTTTTTTTTTTGCCGCAACTTTTATTTTAGTGTCATAAGTATCATTGTTAATTTTAAGATGACATTTAAGAATAATACTAAAATTTAAGTAAAGTCAAATATGAAGTGTCAGAGATTGGCAAAAGTTGTGGTCCACCGGCCCGGGCCGGTAGATTTTTAAAAATTACTGGCCCGACGGGCCGGGATTTTTTTCGGAAATATTTGTTTAACGACTTTTGTGCTTCGTGTTCAATGCTCCGGCCGTAGTTTTTTTAGGGGCCGGTAGATTTTTCAAAACCGCCAGGCCGAGAAGCCTGTAGCTTTTTTTTTGACAATTTGCTATTCTCTGAAGTCTAGTGTGAAATTGTATCATTTTAGTAAATTAAGAAGCGGTTGACCCAGTAAATTGCTGTATTGCCCGTGTTGGTCATTGCATTTGAATGCATAGTGCGTAAACGTTTCATTTATTATTGTGATATATATATATATATATTTTAGGCGCGGCTTTGTAACATACAAAAGCACAGAGTCGTGTGAAAACGCCTTAGCCGCAACATCGACTGAGTTGGACCTTCATAACAGGTTAGCCAATCATAACCATTTGCTGAATTTAAACAAATATATTTGTAAAAAATCATGTTTTTTATGATCTACACGAGATTCTGTGTGTAATAATTAATGCTATTAGAGATTTGTGAGTGTGAATATAACATTTCTTCTGGTTGAAAAATAAAATCATACAAAATTGAACTTACTTTTGCTTGCTTAAATCAGTTAATATGATTGCTGCCTTGTAGGACTCTGAAGATAGAAAAAGCTGTGTGGAAAAAATACAAAATCAACGAGCAAAAGGTACATAGCCA
This sequence comes from Hydroides elegans, assembly GCA_001703475.1. Lineage (NCBI taxonomy): Eukaryota > Metazoa > Annelida > Polychaeta > Sabellida > Serpulidae > Hydroides > Hydroides elegans. Next base: position 13,172 of record LQRL01100780.1, read on the forward strand.
CTGTGAATCAAAGACTGTATATTGTTATGTCGATATTCTTATGCAACTACTTTGAATGTTTTACCAAGTACCGTAGTAAGATAAGGTTTATCAGGTAGCTCTACATTGTTGAGTTTCATTCACAAAATGCTATTTTCCTGTTCTCTAAAAAACTGTTAACGTGTTTTATCACAAATAAAGGGCGATGCAGGTGCAAGTAGCAACACAGAAAAAACGTCTGCACCACTCGAATCGAAAGGTGCTGAGAACGGCCAGTCTACGCATGGTAGGTTATGGGCCGTATCAATATAATTCAAATAAATAATTTTTACTGCATTACTTAATCGAGTAGATTTCTGTGTTCTTCTAACTGAGTCTTCTAATTAGATACCTGCGATATGCGTTCAAAGTTAAATATTGTTTTGACACCCTAACAGATAGCGTCCCTAATTTAATTAATCCTTCTGTATGCAGATGATGAGGAAAATGCGGAAGGCCTAAATGCGCTACCCGACGACTGTTTGCTGTTCGTTTTCCAGTATCTCAGCGCCGTCGAGCGTCTCCGCTTGAAACGAGGTACTCGCATAGCAAAGGTGTTGAATTAAAGTACTTTGCATGGCAACGTTCGAAAAAAAGCACTTTACATAGCAACGCTTAATAAGCTGTTTTGTTGTATAGAGACCAGTTTATCTTACAGCAATGAGATTTATAGCAACGCTTTCACATGTAAAACTTTGGTTTGTTAAACCGAACATGTACCAAAAAAGGCCGATAATGGGCCGATTCTCAGTGAATATTTAAGTTTCACGTTAAAATACGGAAAACTATTATCATTAAAATGTAAGATGACTACAGTCAGAACAAAAACCTGAAAAGTAAGGGATTAAAAAATATAAACAATATGGTCACAATAGAAATCGTATTTTTACATAATCTTTATAACTCAAAGATAATTTGTGATCCAATAATTGAAACAATCGAAAAGCTAAACTCTTATATGCCCCATTTTATTTAGTATGCAGGCGGTGGCGCGATTTGCTCTTGCGCAGTTTGCAGTCGCTCGACCACCTGGACTTCTATTCGCTCACTTCACGGTTTTCAGGTAAGTGCTATACAGCAAATTATTTCATTTTATCAGTCAGTGGGTTAGGTCTAAACTTATAGAGGACACTTAAATTTGATTGATACATATTACTACCTTAAAAACAAACACCCCAGTAACTGCTTCAGCACACCTAGGATGCGACGATATGTGTGTGCACCTAAATTTTCAGAACAGGGTATTATAGCATTACTCTATCCAGTAATTCGGGCCAAATCCTATTAGTACGAGGATTCCTTTCAATATTATTTCTTAGTATGCATATACATTTGATCTAAAACATAATGCGCATATATTTTTCTCCATTTCTCCCACAGTTGTCACTGACCGGATCTTTTCGCCTCTCCTCAAGCTCTGTGGTCGCCAACTGCGTTCTCTGGATTTGTCCGGACCAAAGTGCCGAGGCCTTACTTACAGGTCCTACGAACTAATTGGTAATGGGTAACAGAATTAGTAGCTTAAATGTTTTTTTTTTAATGGAAGGGTCGAGAGGGGGCGTATTATTAATTATGATTCTATCGGCGAGACAGTCGATGTTGCAAATTATAAGGCTGTATGCTTTTAAAATAGGATGTAGGATATTTATTTGTTTGGTTGTGTGTTGCGGGCTCCGAAAAAGTGTGTACAAAACCGTTGAAAGTTGGGTAAAGTTTCGGATATCAGATAAGATATACTGGTACATTGTTGTTGCTTAATGAGTTATATTATTTCTGTTCAGTCTTTGAGTGACTGTTGACGATAATTTTTAACGTCCCGTGTTATATGTTTAGTGATGAATACGTATAGATATATAGTAGAAAAGTTCATGAAAACAACAAACAAAATGACAATAAATTATTTCCATTCTAGGTGCTGTATGTCAACAGTTGAGACGTTTGGATCTCTCCGGCAGTCTCATTTCGAATCGAAGTCTTCAAATGCTCACAAAAGGAACTCCCAATCTCACAGTTAGTCATTTGATACATATGCAATGTGATGTGTTGGCACCCTTTGAAGCAGCTTATAATGCATGTACCCCTTTAAAATGGTATTTAATGAAACCGCAATTATAGAAAGTTGCCATCCGCTTTATGTTAAAACTCATCGATGAAATTTTAAAATGATTGTTTTTGAAATGCATATTGAGAATATATCATGAAGTTAAAGATTTTTTGTTCGACGGTAATATTAATGCAACACTGATGACAAGTAAAATGCTATTTTGTTGTGTTTTGCAGAGTATACGCTTGGTGAATTGTCATGACTTAGGCGAAAAAGGGTATGCGAAAAATAGTGTTTTCATAAATAATTTTGTCAGATTCTAAAATCTTTCTGAAATTTTTGGAAAAAAAAAAGAATATTCATTCAAAGTGTATAAACTGAACTTTGGCCTATTTGTTAAAAAAAAAAAACGGAATTGAGTTGATATGTGATTTACGATTTTAGGCCAATTAACATGAATAAAAGCCTCTTCAAAATGTACTGGAATGAATAAAAAATAGATTAGAAATTAGAAATACAACATTGTTTGTTTCTCGTGTTTCACCGCCACGTGCGTTCACAGCTTGTGGTGGTTACTGCACCAATGCCAGCGCCTTGAGCACGTGCACGTGAGCGATAATCAGCGAGTGACGGCCACGTGTTTCCATCGACTCGCGCCCACTCTGCGCACGCTCGTTATGCGCAACTGCACCGGGGTAAGATTAACCACATAGATGGAAAAAGGATAGAATGAACAGTTTCAAAGAAAACCTGATTTTTCAGTTTAAAGTATTGTGGCAGCGTACCACGTCACATCTCGTTTTTGTGTAAACGGACCACATGACTTCACATTCATCTTAATGTTAATCAAAGCGCTTAATCATATACACAAAAATTTATAACCTTATCTCAAGCCCTTAGGGAGTCCTATTTATGAAAGCTGTTTTGAAGATATTATTGAACAGATTCTTGAGCTACAATTGTGATCCTTCTTTGTGTATCTATGTCAACGGTTGCTAATGGATACAGGTAAAGCCGGAAGCATTGACGAAGCTCAGCAAGAACTGTCCGCAGCTGGAGCACCTGCACCTAAGTGAATGTCATTGGTTGAGCGACGAGGCATTCGGACACGTCTTTCAGGTAGCTTTTATTGAATTGCATTTTGTGTTTATCATATAGCAAGTTGCAATCACTTCTCTGCGCGAATATACATTTGTATCTTATGCATATTTTTATATCTTATTGTGCCTTCCTGTACCCAATTTCATTTTCGTATATCATTTTTATCTGATTCTCTCTCACTTGCTCTTTCTTTTTCCCCATAAAATCCCTTCTCTGTCTTATTCATTTTTTATGTGCTTTCCTTCTCACTTCAACCCCTCATCTTTTTTTATTTCAATATCTCAACAGTCTGGGATTCACAGATATTTTAGGAAAATATTCAAAAACTTAAATTTGAGACGAGATTCTATTTTAATTTGCGAGTTTCCAATGGGACGCAATTACTCGACATTGTCAATTCAATAGACGTTTTATTTTCATGTTTACAGGCATGCAAGAAGCTGAAAGTACTGCATCTAGAGTAAATATCGATGTTCAAGAAATTATAACGGTTTCTAGCTTTTCAATTATAGATCAATCTAAATCTAGAATTACGAGTATAAAATGAATATTTGTTTTAGCTAAGCGTTTTTAACTTATGTATGTTAAGGGAAATAATTTAAATACTTATAGAACTTTGTCAAAAATATAACAAGTTTATAATAACGGTATTGCTTTATGTTACATGAAATAACAGGGTGCGTACAGAGTCTTAGAAAAGTCCTGGAAATCGCTCATGAAAATTCTGTACGCACCCTGGAAGTTACTTGTAAGAAATGTAGGCATATATAATTTCTTTTGTTATTATATCATTATTATATGTTGTTTTCTAAGAAAATCAAATGTGGATTAGAAAGTGATTTAAAGACAAGGTCGAGTTTAAACTGAATGTTTGTATTTATTTATTTGCAGAGTGATCGCGCGATCAGAGCCTTTTATACCTACAGGTAATTTCGTTACATGTCATGAAACAAACACGAATAAAATTGATTGTCTTCATTTATATAATTCAGTTTTTTTGTTGGCAGTGCTCTGGATAGAACCTGTGTTTTTGCTAAAATAAATCATGGTTAAAAAACATTATGATAACAAGTTGGCAAATTTCATCCTATTGTTTTCTTCTAGATACAAGCTTACTGAAGATCACGAATGTTGTTGTTTTCCATAGTGACGGAAGGTGGCTTAATGCCAATAGCGTCTCTGATCGAATTAGAAGAACTGGCGTTGCCTGGCAACCATGCCGCCGTAGTCACAGACAACCTCATTCAACACGTGGTCAAATCATGCCGTCATCTCAGGTTGTATAACACGCCGTTGAACTTTAATTGCCCGAATCCATGAAATAATGTGACATTGAATACTTCGCATGGTTTGTCGTTGAAAATTGCCTCTTTTCGCGTGACATTGATTCATTTCATGTACTTGTATGAATAAACATGTATTTGCAGCGAATCTTATCGCAACAATTCAGTAGTCTTAACACTGATGAATCTATATACGATTGACTAATTGTAATTAACATAAGTAAAGTTTTAGTTTTGAACAATAAAACATTTAGCACTAAACGAACTTTTGAATGGAACACATCAAGCAAATTCTTCTTTGGATAGCCTTTGAAAATTTATACACTTTAGGTTACGATATTTCTGCTAATGTCACTAAACATTGGTGTTTTAGGAAGGTGGACTTGAGCCTAAGCGGTCAGGGCATTACAGATGCTGCGCTGAAGACATTAGCCGAGCTGCCTTTACTCACCGATCTCACTATCTCTTATAATCCCGAGGTATGCTGGTTAACAGGGTATGCATGATTTATTGAAATCATTTGCTTTGTCTTATATAGCCTAGGTATCATCCATAGTTCCAAATGTAGTTAAATATCGTCTGCTCATTTAGCAAATAAAATAAAATAATTTCATTTTCCTTTTTTTATCACACGCACCATGCCACGTGTACATAACAATAAAAAAGGATTATGCTGCAAAAAGGCATAATCAGCAATGATAAATCATGTCCGGTCTTGTTTCGTTTAAAATATGATTTGTCTTCATTGAACCCATAGGTTACTAGGGCTGTGTCGGGTATCTCGGGTAATCGGGTACCCGATAATCGCTTCGGGTACCCGAACTCAAATTTCGGTTCGGGTACCCGAAATGTTGCATTATGGGAAAAATGAAAACCTGATGTTTTCTCGTTAAATTGATATCTTTAGAGCAGATTTAAATTATTCTGTCATCCAAAGCATTTAAGATAAGTTTTCGATGAGATTTTCTCAGGAAAGTGCTTTAGTCCTCCGCTACTTCAAAAACAGTTGATGATTTCAATACATACATATAGAAACAAAATTAGTATATCAATGGAATTAATCGATCAAGGATACCTAAGACATATGTGGTTTTTCCAAATCCAAACTGAAAATATAATCCATTTCAGGGATAGCTTAGTTCTCGTTCGTACAAACCCCAAACAATAATCGCTCAAGTCCGAAAGTTAATACTTCAAAAAATCACCAAAATTTAAATTCTAAAAAAATTCAAAAGCACAGCATCAATATATGTCCTTTCCTTGTGCCAGAAGAAAACAAAATCAATTGAGGTTTTGCTGAGATCTCCGTAAAAACCCAATCCAAAATCGCACTTAGTCCGAAAATCAACATTTTTCGAAAAATCACCGAAATTTCTTTTTTTTTTTTTTTGATGAGAAAATCCAAAAGTAACACGCCTGTTCACAGCTCCAATATAGGTTCTTTTGTAAGCAAAGGAGAAAACAACTGAGTGATAACCGAGATCTCGTCCGCATAAAACAAAATAAAATTAAGTCCGAAAATCACGTGATTTTAAAAATTGATTAAATTAGATTTTTTTGAAAATCAAAACAATAATCCTCCACTAAACGCTAACGTGGTGCTAGAGAATTGATAAACATGATATATCTGTTTATCTTACAAAATATATAAACTTACAGCATATCCCGTAGAGTAAATTAAAATGAGGCCCTAATGTAATCATGATCTGGGAACTTCGGGTCGGGTATCGGGTCGGGTCGGGTATTGACTTCGGGTGTTCGGGTAGCAAAATACCCGACCCGACACAGCCCTATAGGTTACTGACACGGGCTTCCAATATCTCTCCAAAGCGTCAAGACTTTGTAATCTCAAAGCACGCTGTACGCATATAACAGACACAGGTACGTGATACATACAAAGATATTAATCTGATTGTTGCAAATGCTTAAGACAATTTTGCCATTTTTTTAAAATATAGATGTGGATAAAATGTGAAATTAATCGAGATTTTTCCCTACCTCAGTACACGACAATCGTATTGTACTCTGCTTTGCGGATTAAAATTAGATTATGTGATTTTTAACAGTTATAATAGTGTACTAACGATATATAGATCGATGTTAAATCAAAAACCAGTGTTGGAGAAATTTGTAATTTAAGCCACCAAGCAAGTGAAAAATGGGTCAATTATCGATGTAAAAAATGGGTCAATTATCGATTGAGACTTGTACATGAAATAGGCGTCTGCCACTTGCTGAGCGTATGTGACTCCCTCTCCTCCCTCGACGTCAGTGGCTGCCTCGCCGTCTCCGAAGTTTCCGTCCGCCATCTTGTTTCCATGGTGACACTAAGGGGCAGCTCGACGGACATGTTCCATTTCTATGTAGGAGGTGAGCAATAAGTTTATTGGGAAATAAAAACAAGTTGATTACTTTCTTTTCTATAACGTGTGCCTAAAAACATGATGATCGTCATTTTATGCTATACCTATTAAACATATAGTCGTGGCCATATACCTATATGTCGCTATCGGACGCAAGCGCGCTTCTCTTCCTAGGTGCGAGTTGCATAATTTAAGGATTTGCATGTTGTTTATTAAAGCAAGATAAAAAAAATGATTATTGGTAAACGACATATCCAATAAAACTATTGATGTACCGGATCCAAGTGAAGCGGTTAGAAAGTTCCTAATCAAACCTATTTCACATTTTAAATTGCTTATTCATTCACAATTTACCAATATAACGCCAGGAACTGCAGTTGAGACGGTCGATGCTACTCCTTCCTGTGTGCGCGTCTATCTGCGCAATCTGCACGATTTCAGCCTCATGCCTGGATCCAATCACTACCGACGCGATTACCTAGGTATTTAAGATGCATTTGTATGTCAGATCCAAAAAAAAGTTATAATACGTGTTTAGGGCTGATCTGGTGGAGATCTGGTGGAGTCTTCCATGTGTGAGCGTTATGTTATATATTTCTAACTTAAAGATTGACTATTTTTAGTGTCAAAGCGAGCCTTATTATGATTCAACAAGTGTTTTCAATTGTCTCTTTTTCAGGAAGTGATAGCGAAGAGGAAGATGAGCTTTGGTTTGGTAAGAACTTGCCTTGATTGTTTTCTTGTTATACATATGAATTTTAATATTTTACATAATAGAGTATTGTGTATCTAGTTAATATATCAATATGAATTCATAATATTTTCGTTGATTTTAAATAATAGCTTGTTTGCATATTGATAAGCTTCTGCATGTTTTGTATTAAACCTTTGGATTGAAACAATATCAGAAGCAATAAAATTCTCAGTGAGTTACCATTGACAAGTAAAAAGTCAAATTTCTCACATGTTTATTGATAGAAGCCTTCTCTAGAATAACTTTATTGTAATGAACGTCAACAGAAGCTGTTTTGTAGTAATACGTAATATTTTTTTGCACAGGAGATGACCTTGACGAACACGAAGAGGAGAATGACCTTCAAGCTGACCTTCAGGATCTGGATGACCCGCTTTACTTTGAGCGATTCAATTTGTCATAGCCGTAGCCTTCACCAAGCCATTGATTGAAATTATCATCTTCTGATTTTCGAGGGAAGTGGATGGCTTGTTCAACCGTCTTGCCATGGCCGCATACTGTGGCCAACCTCAATGGAGCGAGGTTTTTTTAAGGCGTTCCCCAAAGTAGAATATTTGTTGCGTCAGCCTTGATAGGATATTCACACTTTGACATCTTCATCGAATTGTGCAAATCGCGTTTGAATTAGACTGTTGCTATTGCTTAATACATATCTGGATTCATTAGTTGTACACTTAGTTTGGTTATTCAATTGGTGCTGCTTACGAATTATTCTCATGCATTTTTGAACTTGTTCACTTGTAAATCCCCCAGAAAAAATAAGCTAACCTGAGAGATTATTACAGGACTGAGTATTATGATTTATGAATATTCTGAATAACATGTTTAAGTATTAGAATTGTTAAGGTTTGTTTTGCTTTTGTTCTGACCTGACTGTCAATGCTAGCCGGGTAAATGAAGTGCCACAGTAAATGATATTTCCATAAAATTTACCCAAATCTTAAACTTGTTCGAGTGTCTTGATACTACTTAATTTAGGCGTGAACAACCCTTTCAGATTGCCTTGCCCCTTTGATAGTTTTCCTATCCGTTTTCTGTGAGCAAAGGTCTGTCAGATCCTGGCAATAAGGGTCATTTAAATAAATGTTCTTGTTTATTGTTGCATTTATATCATGTATATAATATTATTTATGTTGCTCCATTTTTGTTGCAGGTGTTACTTTTATTGTCACTTAAATATAAATTTAATGTAAATAAAACACCAATCATTGAAGAAATGTATTTTTCTTGGAACCATCTTGAAACATAACAAACGCGGGTTGTAATTGGTAAAACAATAAAATGCCCAAATAGCAATCACTTATATAGACATGATGTCTTGTTGCTTATGCTATCTTCGTAATATTGGAAATCAACGTTGATACATATAATGCAGGACTCAATTTTTGATTATCAATGTGGCGTTCTGTTTGATTATTGAAGAAGACTACACTTTATTAGACTTTATTTATGGTTTCGATTAACGAGTATTTGACTATCCTATGAAATATAAATATATATATTACCCCAAAACAAATTACGAGTGTGAAACATATTTAGCAAAATATATTTTTAACAGTTCGCTCAATTTACATTTTATATTTTATTGAATACATTGAAGGAAATTAAACAAATTTTGACACAAATCCATGCTTCCACATCACTTCAATATTTTCATATGTAAATGATACGTATATATAAAAAATCGTGTATATTTATGTTGATTTTTTTAACTTTTTTAAACTCATAAAAACATCTACATTTCGCATTAATTTTTTGAAAGAAAAATATTAAAATATGTAAAAAATATTTGTTTATGGATTATTTTACTTAGTTTTACCAGGTGCTGGAGATTTACCAGGTACAATTTAGTTCATGTCTCATTCGTAAGTCTATGTATAATTTTAAGAAAATAAAAGCCGTTTTGAGTAGCCTTAATGTCATTTGTGCTTATGGAAAATAACAGATTTTGGTCTAGATAACGGGTCTTAAATATGACGTGCCGCAAGACAGCTTAGTCCACACAAGGTTTTCGACTAGATTTGAATCAAAACAATAACAGTCATGTGACCATCACATGTAATCTTTCAAATGAGTTGATACAATTCATGAATTTATGACTGAAATGACTATATTGATTGGGGTTCGTGTTTTTTATATAAGAACTCAAATAGTATACAAATCAAATCGTGTCGTTGGGCTGCGATGCTTTTCAATTGATTCATATTGTGATTCCCAGCATAATGAATAAGGAGAAATGTTTGGCTTGAAATAAAAATGGGATTAAGGCATATGAATATAATTGAGTACAATTGTCCATACAAAATATACATAACCAAGCAGAAAAAGAACAGTTTAATGCGCAAAGCAACGTTTCTGTCTATTAATGTTTTATTCTGATGGCAGTTTTAAGCAACGTCACAATATTTTCTTTGTTCCCTTTTCTCAAATTAGTAGTTTAGAATTAATTTCAGGGCCAAATGCATTGACTCTTTCAAAAATGTATTAATAGGTACTCCTGTAAAATGATTCGAAATATGCATGTTTATGCATAGAATCTTGCCATTCAGCAAAGTAGTGCTTATCTAACTATAATTTGTCTTTATAAGGGCTGATGCTTTGTAAGGCAACTTATAGTGGTTAGACGTTTGTAGACGCCATCCATGCTTATCACATCAAACGTCTCTTAGGAAGTCAAAAACTGAAAAAAAAACAACGATGACGAGCTGAAACAGAACGCTTTGACTTCATCTGAAGAACTACGTTAGAACAGCCCCAACGCAAAGTGTTTCCCAAAGATAGATGTATGCTGACAATGATGGAGAGAGCAATTTATCTTAAGTATGTTTTAATCGTGGTGTCGGACACATCGAACCTCTTCAAATTTTCACATAACACAAGATGTTGGCTATATACCAACGTTTTTTACCCAGTCACTTTTGATTTACTTTAAGTTGTTTTCATAACGTTTAATCGATATGAGGACAAAATTAAGCCCAAATTTCTTCTGATGACTGTCCTTATCGTGACGATAGCTTACTCAAAAAGACGAACCCTGTATGATAGGCTATATCCTGTATCAGTCCCCCTATGGTTAATTTACCATATACGAAACAACGGGCATCATATCGATTTAAGCCCTCTAAACGGATTAAAGGGGACCATTACAGGATATAGCCGTATGATATACATTTTACAAATGTAAACAAGTTGGATAAAGTGCTCCTAGAGCACAAACATCTGCAACCGTTTTCTTGCACATGAATATTTGAGTTTTAACATATAAATAGATAAGTATTATTCATTCCAAACAGGTATAACTAATAAAGTTAAATGTTTACTATTTTGTTTAATCAGGAAATAAGCTTGCCAATTGAATAAGGTACATTGCGACTTTATCAATTCAAATAATTATTCCATTGACGCAAAAGTTAGCATTATAGATAAAATATATTTTACCAAGGTATGTGTCTTCATTGTTCAAAAGATAATAATATGATTTGAGGTTCTGTACGTTTGGGTATTGTTATGTGTAATATTGTTTTACATAGCGAGCGCTGCACTTGTACAAAAAGATCCTCTCCGCTTATCAATCTATGCCATATGACGTCGTAGAAGTAATACATTTATGTGGTTTTCAGCTATGTGATTAAAAGAGCCTTTAGAGTTTAGAGTTGGCTCTTTATATGGTAGATAACATCCTAATAATGTACTAAATTGTGATTCAAACTTCATACGCTGTACGTGCAACATCCATCTTATATTGTAATCAGCATTTATGGTGCTATGTTTTCTTTAACACATCGAAAAAAAATGTACACGACGAAACGTGCTGTTTTCCCTAAAAAATGAAGCGATCGTAATACCTGCATTTTTCGTAAACGAAATGATTGCAGATATCTATTCAATCTATATGTGGATGTAATAAGCAAAGAATTAAACAAAACACACATTTGTGGCACAATTTGAGAAATAGTAGTAAATCATCTATATTATGCGGATGATCTAATTTTGTTTTGTCCTTCGCATAAAGGTCTACAGCAGCTTCTTAATATCTGTAATGAAATTGGGCTAAAATTAGATATCAAATTTAATGAGACAAAAACAGAATGTATAGTGTCAAGGAAGAAAAGATTACATATAATACTTTTAGTTTAAAAGGTGTTTGTCTCGCATTTTGTAAGAAATATAAGTACCTTGGCCACATTGTGGATGAAAACCTTAACGATGACATGGATATTACCAGACAAATGCGATCCATATATGCAAGAGGTAATAAATTGATAAATTCATTTAGACATTGCACTATAGATGTTAAGGTTGCTCTGTTTAAAACATATATATCGAATTTTTATTGTGCACACTTGTGGTGTAACTATGGTAAAAGTACTTTTCAAAAAATTTAAAGTTGCGTACAATAGAGAGTTTGGGCCAAAAATGTCACACCGGGATGACAGTGTTTTGGTATGTAGATTTTAATCTTTACCCGATTAATCCAACCACTAAAAATGCTTCATATGGTATAAACATTCATTTAAACTATGAATAAATTATGTTTATTTATATTGCTAAATTTAAGGTAGAATAATTTCACTTAATAACTTAGGTTTAAGTAAAAATGAATTGGGTTATGATTAAAATTCGCTGACCGAAACACAGTCATCCCGAAATAATATTTTTTGCCCAAACTATCTAATAATATTTTCCGAAACTTGTTCAATATTAGATAATTGTGTAGTATAAGTAAGGAAATGTGTGATAAAACAATAAACGTTGTCGATTGTGTAATACTATATTAATGGTATAATGAAAAAAATACATGTATCAGAAAATGAGAAGATTAAGTGTATTACAGATAGCGATTTAATGAAATATTCGAAGTTGATCAAACTGTGACATAAAGCTGTTTACGTTATTCCTAGTCGCAATACAGAGTAGTTGTATGTCTAAATTAATTTATATATGTGAAGTCGAGCTTTAAACCTTTGATATATTTTATAAGACTTGTTATTTGTTCAATCATGTATAATATTACCATTTTGTATATGGACAAAGAAGTCTGAAATAAACAGCCAAATAAAAAAATTGGAGCGTTTGTGCAAAAAATATATTTCGGGATAATTTGCGACATTTTGCGTCAACAATTTTGGTCGGCCAATCAGATGGATTGATCGTTATACGCGAAAGATATGTTTATTTATTGCATGGTTGAAGCATTGTACAGGGCATAACCACCCGGTCATTATCTTTTGTGATAATGCCCGGGTGCGTAGTAATTGTATAATTTTTGTAAAAAAAAATAAAGATGGCTATTTCATTTCAATAAAATAAAAACTGCCCCTGTCAGGAATTGAACCCGGACCGCCCAGGTGACGCTTTGGCGCCTGTTGCATATGGGCGCATTCTCTACCCTATTAGCATATTCACGAGTACGTTATGACAACTGTCTTGGTTGTAGGACACACACGCTCGGTCACTCAGTACTCGAAGAACTTGACCTAGTATTGTAATTGTGACGTCAAAATTCAAATTCTATGTAATGAAATTTTGTTTACTGCAGTTACTGAAAAGAATGTGACAGGATAACACACGTGTTTATGAAAATAGAATAAATAAGTTTATATATTTGTATTTCAACGTAAAAAGTTAATAAACCGAACGCTAATAAAAGTGTAAGCATGTTCCTAGCCTAGAATCAGAACAGCATTTGAAAAGGGACTAAAATATGCTTGATATTTAACATAAAAGGAATAAAACTTCAGGATTTGTGATG
>LQRL01100780.1:27792-38500 GCA_001703475.1 Hydroides elegans
GCCTTTTTAAGCAGCATAAGCGATAAACCGGATGATGATAGTGTGTTTTGTCTGTGAATAATATTTTATAATATATCTTAATATTTTCCAATCGATTGGATTTACAAAGGACCAACCATAATGGTTCGGGCACTGTAGATTTTAAATTTAGGTATCTCTCTCATGTTTCTTAATATCACAAGCTATATCTTATCTCGGTGCCCTTATTTGAAAATCCAATATTTAAACAAAGTGCAATGAAGGCGTCCAAAGCAGAATAGAACAAACCACAAGAAGACAGTTTTGCCATATGTGTTGGTGGGTATTAATTAAGCCAATTATTTGTTTCAGCTTCATACATGATATCATGTTATATTTGCCTATTTATGTAGCATTTACGTCTTAAATATACTTCAAACTAGATATGAATTGAAAATATCAGAGCAATCTCGTCCAGATATTTAATGCATTTGATATATTTATTTTAAGGAGAAATCTGTGGTCGCTGAATGTAGGTACCTCATGATCATAATACAGTATCGCGTGAGTTATTCTAGCAATTGTGTTGTTCATGTTTTGTTTTAGCAATTTATTTATGAACAAATAATTGGTAATATAGATTTTAAAGAAGCAGAGTTGTAAGTTGTTATGGTAAGCCTAATATTTAAATGGTATAAATCGGTAAGGCCCATTAATTCAGAAGAAAATGGGTAAATGTTTTTCGAAAGTTTCAATGCAAGTTATAGGCAAATGAATGACTTTATTCAAAATCCAGTGAAGGATATAAAGGCATCTTCCTCAGGGGAAGATGACCAGACTTTTCACAATGTTGTTTCAGGTTGACTATTATATAGTTTTGCGGGCGGGCAAATTTAAGAATAAGTTCACGTACGTATATTAAACATATGCAGGCTTGCTGGTAGCGGAGTTCCTGTTAACGTGTGTATATTTTCCCTCCTTTGAGTGATGAACATGTACATAGTTAATATGGGTGAAAGGAGTGGGTCAGAAATTGTAGCCTTTTGATGCTAAATACAATTGAATTGTCTAAAGATAAGGGGATGAGTCGTGCCTGAGCTGAACCATCGGAATTCGTGAGTTATTACCGTTGAGCAGTAGAGAAAAATGTTATCTTTGCTTGATACCTCAATTTCACATCGCCATCGCCGCTCTCTTGTACGTATACTGTCATATTCAGATCGAAAGTTCATGATGTCAAATCATAAGTTAATTAAGATTGTCCGCTTTTCACTGGAGAGATGTTCTGGAGCCCAATGCTGTGAGTGATTTTTTCATTATCACTTTTTAGTGTGACATTATTGCATTCGTGCTTGTTAAAGTTTCATATTTCAGAGAGAAGAAGCAGATGTGAAACCGTGTGTATATTTTCATTTTTACACACCGTTACCGAATTTACTCATGTAGGTTCGATATCCACAATATTGCAAAACATGCAAACAGTGATTTACTGTTTAGCAATTCTTCAACATGTAAAATGGAAATTGACAACTTAGGTTAAAAGCACTGCGCAGAATTCAGTCATTCACATTTTCAATTGAGTGTGCACAACACAATCTGTGAGTGTTTTACTCCTAATGAGTGGTCATCGATACAAATGTGTTATGACAAAAAATACTGCGCTGTGGTCTTTTCCTCATTTTCACGCATTTATCCGGGGTGCACCTTAAACTCAAAATCATCTCATTTTTACTCGTGCTCTCAATGACATTCGAACACGGTGAACACAATGTCAGATTAGAAATATGAAATCTAAGGTGCACCCTGCTATGTATTTCTGAATTAAGTTTGGAGTTGGGTTGAATCTTTGTAATGTCAAATCAACGGTTTTGTCAAGGAGTGTGGATGGTTGCTCTGTTCACAGGTGGAGACAATGGAGGACGCCACGGCGTGAGGTTTGACCACCACTCGGTATGTAAGAGTTTCCTGTTAGATTGCTGTCCCCATGAGATTCTTCAGAGCACGGTAAGTGAATTTGCAATAAAGAATGAACTCAACAACTTTTCAATGCTTCATTGATCATTTCGCCTGCGTTAGGCTTAAACATAAAGTATGGTTTCCTCAAAGTGAAATAGTACATCAAGAAACAACTAAGCGTTGTATGATTTCAGCTCGAATCATTGATATGAAGTACATGTTTAAATTTAAGCCTTGAATATTATTCTTGATATATTTTGACAGCGAATGGACCTGGGTGAATGTCCCAAGATCCACGACTACGCGCTGCGGGCAGATTACAATAACGCCAGGAAAAACAAGGACTATTACTATGACATCGACGTAAGCCAACTAAATTCAACCTGTTTATGCCCATGTTAGAAAACAGCTCCTAAAAATTTGGTATTTATAGTGGATTTTTTTGTTAGTCCAGACAGTTTGACTTTTTATTGCAAAATCATGGTTTATTGAGATTCTCGTATAGTTTGATGTTCCTTCTCTTTTTTCACTAGCGCGTTCTGTTATGTACTTTATGTAGAAGAAAAAGATAAACATTCGATATAAATTGTACATTTCAAAAGCTCAAATTCATTTAAAACCACAAAAATACAAAACTGCAGCACAATAAATACTATATATCAAACTGTGTTTCAGGCCATGGAGCACCTAGAGGCGTTCATCAACGACTGCGACCGAAAAGTGGAAGTGCAGAAGCGCAAGCTCAAGGAGACCCAGGAGGAACTGTCTGAGGAGGCCGCAAAAAAGGTTAGAGGTCACAAGAAGTGTGGTTGTTTGAAAAAAAAAAAGACTTGTTTAAAGATAAGCTTTATGTACTAAACAGTTTGCTTTATAATTGTGTAACATTAAAAGAAGAAACTGTCTATAGAGGCAATAAAGAAGGTGGGAGCAAAAGCAACATCAAAATCGAGTTACATAAAGGTTTCGATGTCATATTTCATGTCGATAGTTCGAGATTAATAAAAGCTCCCAAAACATGTGCTTAAGTTTGTTTACAGCCATTTTTATGAATAACGTATTGAATGAATGTAGTTTGAATGATAAGCAAAATGCACAAAATGCAAGTTTAATGTACAACTCAAATTGATGTTTTCGAATGGTTGACAGTTTTTATTTGTATTTTTATTTCGCTAAATCGTCGCAACGTTACGTCTTCATTTTATTATACATAGGTTGACGCCATCCACAACCTAGGCGAGCAGATCGGTATCGCCCTGGCGCAGGCGGAGGAAGTGGGCGCCAAGGGAGACGTCGAGGCGTCGATGAAACTCATGGAAAAGGTCGAGGATCTCAAGAAATCAAAAAATGTCGCTGAGGTACAATGCATAAGATGTTTTCGTACACGGGCTTTAAGGGGCTTAAAACAATGTGGAGGGTCAGTGACTTTAGTGTAATAGCGGAGAAGTAAAAAGAAAATCAAATCGTAATGGAAATATGGTTTTACTCATAAATTACTTAGACAGTGCAAAATCCGCAACAGTGCAACAACAAAAATAACTTATCACAGGCGAAACTCTTGAGAAAAATAAAAGTTAGGATATCTGCTGGTTCGCTAAAAATTGTATGTTTTTTTTTCCCCAGCACTCTCTGGGTTTTCAAAATAGTAGCTTTACACACGGAACATATGTCTTCACCAACTGAAGCTCGATTATTTACCAGTGACTATTGGGTTCCTTACAGAATGACTACCGCAACTCGATGCCCGCCTCCAGCTACCAGCAACAGAAGCTTGACACTCTGGACATTATTTTGCTTTTGAATGAGATTTCATAGTATGACCAATATATATTTGAAGGAATCTTTTATAAATTTAATTTTATTATTTCTCTACTACAGAACGACTACCGCAACTCGATGCCCGCCTCCAGCTACCAGCAGCAGAAGCTGCGCGTGTGCGAGGTGTGCTGCGCCTACCTGGGTATCCATGACAACGACCGTCGCCTTGCCGACCACTTTGGCGGCAAGCTCCATTTAGGGTTTATTGAGATCAGGGAGAAGCTCGCCAACCTTCAGGTAAGAACGAGTTATTTGATTTTATCATGTAGGCCTATGATGAGATTTTGTGAAATGGGAATGCTCGTGATTAAGTGCGTGGACAAAGGCTGCTTTGTCATAAAAAAACTTGAATTTATTCATCAGTGTTGTGTGTACGCTTTTACTAGTCAATATTCATAGCAATAGGCACAATAATGCAGCAAAATCATTTCATTTCATCACACTTTCACGAGCTTAGGATTCAAAATGAAATGGATTTTTTTTTCCTTGTAGAAAAGCGTTGCCGACCGGCGCGCTCAGCGTGAACACGAAAGAGACGAAATGCGCCGAAAGCGGTCGCGCAGTCGGAGCCGAAGGCGTAGTAGAAGCCGAAGCAGGAAACGCAGCCGAAGCCGAAGTCGCCGAAAGCGCAGTCGCAGCAGGAGTCGCAGCCGAAGGCATAGGTAGAAGGATTTGCTATTCTTAAATGATTTCGACTATGTTATATATCATCAGGGGTTTTCATTTAAAGGGGAAGAGCACTGGTTACCGACTGAAAAAGAAAACCCATCATCGACTTATTCTATATTCTCGTACCATATCAACAATTCGTTAAAATGTTGTCTTTTTGTCCAAATGTATTAAAGCTATTTTTGTTATTTTTCAATAACTTGAAAAGAAAGTTCAAATTACTTTTTAGCTCAACATACATATTTAAATTTTAAAAAAGTTGATTTTGATCATTCTTGTAGATCTCGCAGCCGAGAACGCAGGAGGAGGAGGTCGAGGTCACGATCGAAAGGGTCAAGAAGACGCAGGTCAAGGTCGCGCTCTAAATCACGAAGGTCAAAGCGGTCGCGGTCAAGGACAAAGAAATCCGGGCGCTCAAGTTCGAAAGACAGATCGCGAAGGTATTTGGCCAAATTGTAACTGAAAAAAAGTTAATACTTATATTGATTCAACATAATTTAACGAATTTTTAAAAGAAAGGAGGGTTGTGACCATTATTTTATTTGTGTGATTGGCTCATATTATTATCCATAGGCCTATACATTTTAGTTTTTGTCTCAAATTGCCAATGAGAATTAAAAATACTATTACAAGATATAGTCTTCATATTCTGAAATATGTTTTGCTGTCCTTAAAAATTGACGAATGAGCTGATCATTCATTAAAAAAAATCCGTTTGTTTTATGCTAAACGTTCATGTTATATTTAAAGGTCAAAGCGCTCCAGATCTCGAAACAACAGCAAGTCACGCAGTCCCAGTCAGTCAAACCCCGGTGTTGAGGCTCAGTAAGTCCAAGTAATAATTTATTAAGAGCAAAAAAAAAAACATGTTAGAATAGATTATCTTAGAAGAATTTCAATATTTATACTGTGTTGAGGCTCAGTCAGTCAAGTCTTCTCAGATTTGACAAAAAAGGATCATCGTAGAAGACTTATAAACACGCTATTCAGAAAAAATAGAAAAAATCAAAAGACCAGGTAAACTATTGCGTTTTCTGCTCTAAAAAGTGCATTTAATTCAATCAAAAGAAAACGTTATTTGATTCAAATAGATGAATAGGCAATGCAAAATATGATTTTTGTCTGATTTTCATTTCAGAAAAGAAAATGGCGGCGGTTTAGAATCGGGTGAAGATTCATCCTGAACACAAAAGCATTTTCACCGTCATCCATTTTCATCAAGAGTCACCGAGAATTCCTTACAAACATGTGTGATAAAATACGGAACACCTAACTAGAAACTAAGAGGCCCAAGTATTTAAGCCATAAAAGAGTCCGAGAAGTCCTTTCATACATGTGTAATAGTAATAGTAATGTAAGGAACACTTAACTAACGAATCTAATAGGCCAAACTATTTAGGCCATAACATAAACGCTAGGAAATTATTGTTTATACGGCCTGTCTCATCTCTACATTTCAAGCTTATCTATTATACATCATATGTGATATTTAATTGTACAGATTGAATGGAGTCCGCCATATCTAGCGTATTCTGATATGCTAGATTCTCTAGTAAAATGTGTTACTCACAAAGCTATGTTCTCTTTTAAAAAGTGAAAAAAAATATAGCTGTATCCTTGGATTTTGCTTTGGTAAAACCAACAAGGGACAAGTATGTTTCAATCGTAATAATAACTTAAGGGTTCCTTAATTTGATAATAGAATATGTTTATTTGGCCTATAAAGCATTCACTTTGAGATTTTACCTTAGAAATATAATCGTATGATTGATTGTTTTTACAAGTTAAACTACTAAAAATGGTTTTAATTCATAAGTTGTTAATTTTAAGACTTGAGCAATAAGCATTATCTTTAGCAAATCAATGTAAATAAAATGAAATAATATATATTGTGTTTGAATTATTCATCCTAAAATGATGACTTTTACGGTCTGTTGATAAACTGATTCATTTGACGTTTCTGGGAAAACATGAAGATGCATTATGGAAAAAAACAATACCTTATCTTTTTGCCAACATTCAAGTTGGTAGCCTATATTAAATCCACAACACGATTTTACATTTGAAGCAATTAAAATTTTAAATAAATTTGGAATCTGTTAAATAGTTCCTGTATTTAAACTCTGTATCACACACGATACAGAGCTCGTCAGGATCGTTCTTAAATATCATGAATCTGCTTGAATTGTCGATAATAAATTACAAATAACCACCAAGTCGAAATAATATTTTTGGGTGCCAAACATTATGTGCTGATGTGCGTTATTTTACCATCAACGCCCAAGAATTTAACGGTAAGGGGCTCATTTATTTGCCCAATAGCGCAATTTTAAATGTATACAACAAAGACAGCTGGTCGCATTTATAAGTTTTTAAACAAAAAATGTACATCGAGTGTAGTTTATTAAATTGTCATGGTGAGGGATGAGGCATTGGCCTACCTTTACCAAAGATAAGTATTACCATTTAGGAGTTATCAAAAGGATTTTATGGTGTTTGGTAGTTATACATGTTAATTGTATATTTGACAATGCTACAAAAAATGCATAAAACACAAATAAATATTCAAAGTTTTATTGCCTATATGTTTAATACAATTAAATTAAACAAACGGCAAAATCGACAAATATATACAATTTATTTCCAGATTTACATAAAGTGAAAAAATATAAAAGTGTCCCCTCATAAACACAACAACTACTCAAAATTCAATCTGAATTGACAAAACATTAAAGATAAATTGAAAATTAAGGAAAAATAAACTCAGCCTAATTCTATAGAAAATAAGAAATTGAGCTAAAAAATCGATTGCTATGCATTCCATAAGCTAGCTATTAGACGATCTGTGAAGAATTCAGCTGTAAAACAATAAAACAATAGGTTTTTAAACAGGAAAATGAGCTTCGGAGTACCTAATATCTTTGATATGCAACATGCTTATACCATTGATAGCAAAGGGCTGGTCACGTATTATACTGTATTAAACAAGTGGATTTTGATATTTTATTGTTTCCGGTGAATGCAATAACAATGGTTTTTCTTTAACTACATAACGGAATCAAATAAAAGCAATTAAACCGACATGTAACACAATATACGAGATCCTTAGATAGAACACATCGAAACATTTTATAAGATATGGATAAGTTATTACAAGATACATCGCATATTTCTTTGGCTAAAGTTTCTTAATTTAGTTGACATGGAAGCTTTTTTTTCTAATGACAGCGATTTAAAGGCCCCAAATATTATCAGAAAACCACCCCGTATTCTCTACAACAACAAAAAACAACTACAATTGCATAATATTAGATCATTCAGTCTTCTCGTGATTTCTCGAAGAAGCGTCTCTCGTTCTCGTCTCGTTTTGTTCTCGTTGCTGATGTGTCACGTGATTTGAGTCGCCATTGCTGCCAATCACAGAGTTGCTTGTTTCCGCTTCCGCTTTATCACAGTTCTGCTCATGCGCATGCTCAAACGGCTCCACTACGCACTTCCGGGGGAACCAGCCTCGTTCTCGATTTTTACCTACATTTTGGAAATAATTAAATGTATACATGTATTTTATATTTTTTCGACACATTTGCTTAAGTGTTACGTGACTCGTAGTTTATCCTTAGGGCTTGTAGGAAACTTACTTAAACTATTTTCGAATATATATAAATTAGAAATCATGCAAATAAAATTGCTCTTTCATTTTATAGGAAGGGTTTATAAAAAATTTCTTATGGGAGGCTACTTACCTTTCAGTTCAGAATCTGAGAGAATTTTATCACCATACAACCAGTGCCTATAAATAAGAAATAAAATCAAAAACCATATTTTGAAAGTGATCAACTAATGGTTTCTATCAGGATGTACAAACATTAATATTATCTTATTGTCAGCACAAAATGAATATTACAATGTATATACCATTTTACAAGCTTAGTCCCTTCGTCCTGTATAATTTATATAAAGGAGAAGGTTAAAATCAGACTTTAACTTCAAAATTAGCCATATCCAATTATATATCGTGCACTTTATACATGTAGTAGCATGCTTTTGAGAAAATAAAGATACTGGCTAACCAAAATATAAAATATTGTTTCCACTCCACTCACTTTTTCCACCTTGTCACCCGCATACGCTCTCCCTCCTTTATTGCGACCCTCGGTTCATCAGTACAGGGCGGGCAACAGCAGACGCGAGGGCCCATGGAGATGGGAAGGAACGAACCCGCGTAAGAGCGGACGACGTTGTAGACCACTGTGCGGTCTTGTTTCTCGCGTTTCTGTAGAATTTGCTCGCGCTAAAAGGAAAGGAAAATATATAAATTGATGGCTTCTCACTTATTGGAATGCAAAGTAAACCAAGGTTGTTTTCCTTCAACGACAATATATTTATTACACCAGTCAACACTTTCTTAGTTACTCTACCAGTTTCTTCCGCAATTGTCTATGATTTATTACTCAATGATTTCGTCACACAAACGCTTACGATGTCATTCATTCATCTTATCACTTATACAGTGTCTTGCGAAGTCACTTGAACATTCTCTATACAACTTAGTCTTAAAACTCAAGTCTTTGGAGGATTATATCACTCTCTTTCATAGCTATAAATATCCAACCACTCATACAGTCCCTTACTCATTTAGTCAATCACTCAATCAATCACCCAATCAATCACCCATGTCCCACTCACCGTAATTGTGTACTGGTCGCACTCTGGAATCACTGGCCACCACAACCTGTTCAATTCTGGTCGCCGTCTCACATGACACACCATTCGGAAGTTCGGCCATCCACACAATCAATCAATTAATCAATCATTTACTCAATCACCCAGCCACTCACCGTAAGCGTGTACTGGTCGCACTCTGGAATCACCGGCCACCACAACCCGTTCAATTCTGGTCGCCGCCTAACATGACACACCATTCGGAAGTTCGGCCATCCACACAATCAATCAATTAATCAATCATTTACTCAATCACCCAGCCACTCACCGTAAGCGTGTACTGGTCGCACTCTGGAATCACTGGCCACCACAACCCGTTCAATTCTGGCCTTCGGCGTACATGACATACCATGCGGAAGTTGGGCCATCGGCCAAGGTCGTACGGATACGTGAATTCTTCTTCTTCGTCCTCGCCCCGATCACGGTACTCAGCCTAAGGGGTAACCATGGCAGTCATTCACATGTTTATTTAATTAATTATATATTATACAAATATTGGCAGCATTATGATGATTTTAGAAATTTATTTGAACATGTAACATTGTTTGAATTTTAAGTACATGTAATTATTTATCTTGTAACTTATGTATAATTTCGCATAAACGTCTGTGTGTGATAGTATTGAATGCCGTCAGAGAAGCAAGATTCCCATTTTAAAGGGTTACCAATCACAAAAATCAAACCTATTTCTAATACTTCAGAGGCATATTTGAAGCATAAGACTCATTTTGGTCAACTACAATATTGTCATTGCGTATCTAACGCTTCACATTATCAACCATAGAAGTTTAGCACGAACATTTTATTTTGTTTGAAAGACATACCAAAACAAAAGACAGACACACGGACAGAGGGACAACGGGCCACCTATAATGAAAATGCATTATTGTCCATAAATTTGTTTTACGTATGAGCTTTATATAATTAAGTCTTCAGTTATATTGTACATGAATTAAGTTAGAGTCAAGTCTTTATACAACGTTATAATTGACAGAACAGGCTAAGTGTCGATGAAAAACTTTGAGCAAAGAGTGTGCAAACCTACCTTATCTCGAATCCAGCTTTCTATTCCTGTCTCGTTCCTTATAATGCTCTTTATCTGAAGAAATCAATATGGTCAAAATATATTAAGACGGAAACATGAGATTGGACAAAAACATATAAACTTTTCACATTTCATTTACTTATCCGTTTCCTTTACTTCATATTTAAGTCAGATATACAAAAAAATAATAGTTTTACCTTAGCAGTATAGAAAATAAAATTATTTAATTGGTTTAAATGTAAATGAACATTTTTATTTTCCTATTGAAATCCAACTACGAGTACAGAAAATAAAGGACTTACAACGTACATGTATTAATATTTTGATATTTCTAAGGTATCGTATGGCGAAAAAGTAATTAAATAACTAAACGTTAAGGCGCAAACGTTAACACATTGCCAACACACAACTTTAAAAGACAACTGTAACTATTCTACACACTCACAGGGTGTCAAGCGACTAGTGACTCAAAAAATATAGGAGATGTGCGAAAATATAGGAGATTTAGACCAGAAATATAGGAGAATATAGGAGATTTAGACC
>LQRL01100788.1:3399-19552 GCA_001703475.1 Hydroides elegans
CAAATAGACCATCGTGATAAACGAACCGTCGCCTATATTTCTTACGATAATCTCCTCGTAAATTTGTATATGAAAAACAAATTGAAGGCGCCCAGGGGGCGCGAGCGAAAATGTTTCTGATTAAAATTGAGGAATCGATAAAAAATAAGTAATAGTAGGAATTATTTCCAAATTTCATACTGACCCGCCGGGCAAGTAACCTCAAAAAGTTACTTGCCCGAACGAAATAACACTGGGCCCGAGCCTGAACTTAACCAATAAAAATTATTATATATTGTTTGAATGTTTAATTGGTTGGCATCTATACACTGTACACAGGATTAATGGAGGAGAGAGAGAGGGCGGGGCGAAAGGATGTAGACAAATATGAAATCCTTTTCAAGGCATTTCAATGTCTTGGCAAGAGCAATCTTGGCATTGATAAGTCAATTCTAGATCCCGGAAATGTATAATTTAATAGTCAGACAACGTTGAAGTTTTGCCAAATTTCTATCGGCCCATCGGGCCGACTGGGTCCAAAATTTTGTCGGCCCGAGCGAATATCCGTCGGCCCCGGGCCGACGGGCCGACGGTTTTGGTGATCTCTGGCTTAATTAATATCAATTAATGTTTTTATTTGATAGCCTGGCAAATTAATCGTGTGTCCTTGATTTGACTATACAAAAGCGTAGAATTAATCTCTCCTTGAGTATTTATTTATATAAACTTTTATATTATTTTTGACAATAAGGGCTTATCAGAATCTTTCTTCTGAGACGTATGTCCGGTTTTGATGATATGATAACGTTTAAACCATGATCTTAACAAAACTTCGATTGTAAATTTTACTTTAGCACATAACATGTAAAGACACTTTTAAGCTAGTTTCTTTCTTTAAAGGAAAAGATTACACTACTTTACTAATGCTATTGATTCTAGTCAATTCTGGAGTTCTAACGTTAGGATTAGTATCTTGCAATATTGGTATTTGTTTCCCTTTATGGCATTCCATCTAAATGACAATGCAACGACATCTAAACAATGATATTTTTTGTACAATATAGTTGTGCTGTATTATCCTCATTGTGATAAAAACCAAAGCTAAAAGACAAAGACAAAGCAGCCTGGCGCAGTGATTTATATTTTCGGGATTGGCCTGGATGGAACAGTGTTTCGATCTTATATGTGACATGGTGTCTCACATTTTGAGGGGGCACTGATTATTAATAAATTCCATAGCAATAGCTCAAACAGCTTGCAAATAAACACTCAAAAAGGTAGATTTACCACAAAATTTGCTGCAGCTAGATATGTTTGAAATGTCATACATTTGTTTTTTTGTAGAGATAAAATGATGACGTTGGTTACGCTCTGTGATGAGAAATATATATTTTAGGATATTTACCAGATTCTTTTGTAGAGCATGGTCGCAAAAATGTCAGATTTCCTATTTATCAATTTTTCTAATGCTAACATTATAAATCCAGAATTTAGTTCATTCCAATATAATCCAGGTGTTAGTGAATGTTTTACATTGGACTATAAATGCATAGGATCTTCCTGGTTTTATCACATATGAAGGAACAGGGTTTAACATAAAGAGCTAATATCAATTGAAACATTTGAGAGACATCGTGTATGATAATTCATGCACAAATATCATAAACTGTCTATTTTGAATTTGCGTCAGCTCAGAATAAACTATGGAGAATGTAAGAATCGATTGATCTTATTTTTATATTGCATTTTGTTATCATAATACAACTGGAATGCCATCATATGGCACCATTATTATGTTTAATTGTGGATAATTGTTTCAAATATGTTTAATATGTACATATGCATATGCATTTCAGAAACACTTTGGACACAGAATAGAAGAGAGTAAGGAGACTCCATGTGCAAAGGTAAGCACGGGCATTGTACGGGTGCTCTTTGTTATCGCATTAATCACATAGGGTAGAGAATACCGCATTATGCATACATTTTGGATTCGTTTCACATTAGCGATCTTCCCAAGATATGATTCGATTCATTGGTATATCAAATAAAAATTCATCTTGCCCTGCTTGTGTACTGGTTAGTCAAAACGCGTCGTAAACGAAAACAAACTCCTTTAACGTTAAACAGTTGGTTTAATGACAAAAGACTAATTCGATATTCAATTTCAAGAAATGTTTCTATTTGAAGATGTTGTCCTAAAGAATATCAAATTAAACTTTATCTCGCCGCCCTGTTGCCAATGGCACCATAGTTACTTGGAGATCAAAATATTTTGTTGGCGAAATGGCTCCCTAAACGTTTATGTATTAGTTAATATTTATCATTTAGGTGAAAAATTCTCCTTTTAAATCGTGTTTTATAAATGTTCCCACGATAGGATTTTGTCTCACTTTGTATCAAAATTAATTACATTGTATTCTGTTTGACAGGGCTCAAATCACAGAGAATATGCTTAAAATTTAGCTACACTCGATTGGCGCTTCGTTAACGTGTAGGCAAAAAGCAACTTTTATATTCTAAAAAAATGTAAAAATAACAAATTTTATTTCAAAATTTTCATAGAGTGCTTAGTGCTTAGTAAATGTTAACACAAATATCAGTATAGTTACGCTCAATAAAGACATGAAGGTAATTATTCTAAGAGGATTACTGACATAAGTCATTTTAACCAGAGCTTTTGATTCTATTTACAGATTCAGAAATACGGTTATGCGATTTCTGTTACATGAATCATTCACATTGATATTATGGGACTTTGATCAATTGCAATTCAATTATCCTCTGGGCATACATATTCAGAGCAAGCCAAACAAAAAATAAATTTACCATATGAACTGATGTGTTGAAAAATGCAGCTTCCTTGTTTTTTTTTACGTAGTTGCATTGTTACGCTTTATGAGTTAGTGTATAGCAACATCAGGGTCAACAATTAATAACAGACGTGATTACTTAGACCCTCTTGATGCTGACTTTAACTATGTGCGACAAATAATGTTAAGAGAAATTATTCTTCTTACTTTCCGGGGTCTCAATTGCCAATGATCAGATATGGTATCTCTAAATTACTATATAAATGTGATAAATGTGCAATGTCTTATTGAAAACAAATGGTACACCGAATGTCGATGATTTTATGACTTGTTAGTTGTATAAAGGATCAAATAAATTACAATTTTCTGTATCAACAAAAACTAGTCTGATCAATTTATCAACGGATATGTGTGAACATTCATGCTAGATCAAATTTCCAACAGCGCAATGCTCCAAAGATTACACTTGTTCCTTCCTCACGATAACAGCGGTGCATAATTGAGATTTATTGCAATATATCATTGTTGAGTATGATATTTCAGATAATCCGGCAACGATAAGAAGATAATCCTACAATGACATTTTGTCTTCCTTGTGGGGATACCGACACTTTAACGTGACATAACCTTGTAACATTGTTATAAATCATTGTTGAGTATAATTAGGTAGATATGTTTATCATGGGTTGAGAATTGTCAACGAAACTAATGTCCTATAAACATTATAGATGACTTTATAATAGCAACGCCCGATACAACCATGATACTTAATAATGTTTTGTTCTCTCTGTTTGGGCTAATTGATATAAATGATTATGCAAAAAAATAAATAACTCATATAATATAATAGCATGTTGAATTATGATAGACTTTAATCATATCTAAATGCTTTCACGCTTGCAGTCATGTTTTAGACGAGCGTCTATAACTGGTTGTATAATAATCATAGTTTTGTTCAACGACATTCATTAATTTGAATTTTAATATACGTTTACATTTTAATGCTTAGACTATGGATTTCATGAAATTCCCTGCCTTTGATACACGTCCAGAGTCAGTTTCAGGAACAACGGTGAGTTTAATTTTTAAGTGCCACTTTATTTCAAGTTTCCTCACCTAAATAAGTACATTATTGCTAAACTTGATTCAAATGAATTTGCTATCAACTATATTGATGTCACTATTTGTTGCAAATATACTACAGCTTACTCACAGGACAGCAAAGGTGTCATCGGCTCCATCAGATAAATCCTCTAAAGATGAGTGTGAATCAAGTACAGATTCATGTAACGCTCAAATACCAGCTGGCTCCAATTCACGGCTATCGTTGCTGAGCAATGTGTCCCCTTTGTCCGAGATCGACAGAAAGTTGCTGGTTTTATTTTCATTGGTTTTGATAACTGGTATTTTGCTTTTAGCATGCATAATTGGATTTGCTATTGTTGGTAAGCAAAACAGATTGCAACATTATTATATTAACTATCAATTCGGTTTGATCTAGACACTCAATTTAACATAAACAATAACGTTCTAATCTAATCTTTTAAACTTTAAAAAAAATACGTTTTCAATAATCAATCCACTCGTTTTCATGATACAAAATAGCATGATGAAAATCAGATATACATTTTATAGCCAACCAAAATGAATGTGACAGCGCCCCTTGTCAATTTGGAGCAACATGTGTGGATCAATGGAATGATTTTTCGTGTAATTGTGGGCCTGGTTTTGGCGGTAAATCCTGTGATGGTAGATATTTGGTTATATTTATAGACTGTTTTTTAACATACTAGCAAACGTGAAATGAGGACAAAATTAAGAACCAATTTAATCAGGAATTCAATTATGAAACTATTGATACCATGCAGTTACTATGCTATTGAACTGCATTTTTGCCATATATCGTCAATTATGCATATATATATATATTTACCGCTTGTTATAATATCATTTATCAGTTGACATCAATGAATGCGACAGCTCGCCTTGCGTGAATAATGGATCTTGTACAGATTTTGCAGGAGGATTCATTTGCAATTGTCAATCTGGTTATACTGGTATTCAGTGTCAAGGTTATAATCTATGTATTATATAATATTCAAGTTGCACACTGTGTCTATTAAACAAAATAAAAAATTGTCATAAGCGATAATGACTTTAACAATATTTATGAACACCAATACTCTGCCTATATTACCACTATAGTGTTTATAAGGCAATGAAAATAAAATATATTATCACTTATCAACTAACAGAGGAAACAGACGAGTGTTTCAGTAACCCTTGCCAACATGAAAGCACCTGTGTTGATTTGATTGATGGTTACAAGTGCATGTGCTCAAATGGATATACGGACATAAACTGCGACGGTATGAGATAAAGAAAGTAGTGATCATCTCGAAAAATATCATATAGTGCATCTATGTTTAAATAACATTTCTTGGAATAACATTAACACTTTCGAAGTTATCTTCACTTATGCTATCATCTTGTTTTGTGTTTCAGTTGAAATCAATGAATGCTTGAGCAATCCATGCTTGAATGGGACCTGTGTAGACGTGGTTGGTGCTTTCATTTGTGTTTGCTTTCCCGGCTTCAGCGGAATATCATGCGATGGTAATAAGATAAAAAAAAACAGATAAAAAGTGAATAGATACTACAATGAAGTGTTTACAAATGCATGTTTATATACTATCATCCTAAATGTTTTAACATATAATTCTTAGCCCAGATAAAGTTTTGACTTAATACTTTTCGTTCAACTATTCTGATTGGCAACTATTCTCTATCAATCATAAAAGATTTGGCTATGGCTAAATTAATCTAATATGTAAAAGATATGATTATATTATCTTATCAGTTAACATGAACGAATGCGCTAGCCATCCATGCATTAATAATGCAACCTGCGTTGATGGCGTGAATGGATTTTTCTGTAACTGTAGGGAAGGAACATATGGGGATCTCTGCCAATGTAAGAATAAAATGATTAAATCAAAACTTATTAACATGTAGAAATTTATAAAATAGCATAAGAGAATTTGATTAACTTAATTGCACTTAAAATGATAAAAGTCTAGTTTATCAATTGTGAATAGTCAGTAAGTATTAATAATGTCTTGTTGTTGTCATCATAAGTAGTATGTTAGATATGATCACACACAAGTATACTTGTGATTTATGCAACAGACATATATAGTGACATATATGAGTGCTGCAGTAATCCTTGTCACAATAATGCCACATGTTATCAAAACCATAATGGATATAGATGTCATTGTGCCCAAGGATGGGACGGTTTGCATTGTGAGGGTACGTTAATCTCAAAATAATTAATAATTTGAATAAGACATCATATCTTTTTTCAAAAATACGTTTGCAGTAATATTTGTGAAATATATATTCGCGCTTAAAAGATGATGGGACATTTGATTGATGAAGCACTATTAATTATAATGGGAAGAATAAATGTAACTTTTCGATTATATAATGCATTACTTTCAAAGTCCTCGTATTGTATTTAGTTGATGTTAACGAGTGTCTCAGCAATCCTTGCCGAAACAATGCAACCTGCGTCGACGGTATAAATACGATCGACTGCCAATGTGTGCCTGGTTATACTGGACCTATATGTGAAGGTATTATATTGTTCATTTTAATCAATATATGCAAATAAGTGAATATGTAATTGTTAAAATATTGTCGGTACATTTATCTATCGAAAATATCTCATAGGTGTCAAATTACAAGAACTGTATCTGTGTCGAAGGGTAAAAAAGGACAGTTTAAAACACGCATTAAAAATACAGATTTTTTCACAGCTTCTTTTGCATAACATTTAGCAATTAGAATGAAATTGTGCAAAAAATGATTTGTAAAAAGCTTCTTTAATGCGTAAAAACAATTAATATGGTGATAGCAATATTGAAATTTAAATCTGTTCTATACATTGCATATATACATTGAGTTATATTTGTTCGTGTTTAAAAAAGAAACCAACCAAAGCCAGAGGTTTATTACTTTTATTTTAGAGGAAATAAATGAATGCTGGAGCAATCCATGTAGAAACATGGGTACATGTATTGATGAAATGAATGGATATAGTTGCGTTTGTCGTAATGGATTCACAGGAACTACTTGTGAAAGTAAGTTCGCGTCACGATTTGCCATGATGTTTATTTATAATATAAACATCGGTTCAAGTCAGTTGGAAAATATTTCAGAATGAGAACTAGGTTAGAAACCCCCTGTGATACATTTGTATAAACCTAAATGAAAGATTAATAAAATTCAGAATCAAAATCAAAATATATGGGTATTATCCTACTCAATTTTACTTTTAAAAATACGTTAAACAACCAGCATTCACTCATAATAAATCACTGATATATTTTCAACAGATTCTTAATCAAAGCATTGAGTAAATGCATTTACAGTTAGGTTAACAAATACATGTATATGATGAATGATATTTTGAAACAGTGGATTTAAATGAGTGTTCCAGTAATCCCTGTTTGAACCAAGGCAGTTGTGAAAACTTAGTCGGCGCATATGTTTGTTTTTGTGCACCTGGTTTCACAGGGCTACAATGTCAAGGTATTTGTGAAATATATAACATTGAGTTTAATAATGTAATGGTTATCATAATATGGAAGTATTAACGTTTTAAATAAAGTTGCATTTTTGCGTTTTGAATTCCTGATATCATCCATATTTAAATATAGATGGCCTAGAACGGATTTCTGATCTGCTACTGGTATTGGAGAATAATTGTTTTAATAAATTGTTAAACCCAAACTCACATATATCTGACATTGCTTTATCACTTTTTTTATTTCCAACCAAGATGAAATTGACGAATGTGCGAGTAATCCTTGTATCAATGGTGCATGCACCGATCAAATCAACAGCTTAGAATGCGACTGTCCAGATGGATATTACGGTGTTTTCTGCCAATGTTAGTACACATATTTCATACATTTTTGTTAACGGGTTTCTGTGTGAAACAATTTTGAAATGCAAGTAGGTTTAATGTTGTTGTCAACGTTGTAATAAAAGAACTAATGTTTTGACTGAATAGATCGATACAGTGAGATGTACGACTGCTGCAGTGATCCTTGTTTAAATGGTGGTTCGTGTGAGGAACGTGCGGGAAACGGTTATGTTTGTTACTGTCCAAATCCTTACACTGGAGTGCATTGTGAGAGTAAGAGATCAATATTTTATCATTGTGACATCAATTTATTTTGACTATTATTGTGGTTAAATATTATCATTTCATAGATATTTTTTATAATTTGAATGTTTTGCCAATTAGCTTAATTACGTTTGAAATCATCGCTTGGCTCACATCTTCCTATGAATTCCAGCACAATACGTGTATTTCAGAATCGGTAAATCGAGCTTCGTATCGCATACAATAATAATCGAAGTATCATGATTCATTATAGTTTACATATTGATTAATACATAGTTTTTACCATTATTTTAATATTTCAATCCGCATACATAATGTCACAAGGACCTTTATATCAAATAGCACTAGGCATATTCGATCGATATTGTTTTTGTCTCTGTTTTGTGATTGAAATAGTTAAGACATATTCTTCTTTTGAAATTGTTCTGTAACTGTTCAAGGTACAACCAATCTTGTCGATGATATTATCATCTACATTGAAACGTCTGGAAGCATGGGCACTTATGCAGATGAAACTATCAAGTTTTGTGAGGACGTGCTTATATCATTGCCAATCAGTTCGACACAGAGCAAGGCGGCACTTATCTCTTTTGGAAACGAAGTCGTTACAACATATTGGGATTTGAACGATCCAAGAGCGTCAAGTTATGCTGACATTATCAATGGTGTTTCATCAATTGTTTACACTGGTGGTGCTTCTGATGTTTATCTTGGATTTGAGGCAGCTTACAACATGCTTATGTCTCAGGGAAGGTAATTCTTCTTTTAAAAATACGATTTGATTCCAAACGCAGCACAGCTATTAAAATTGTTTTAAATAGTTATAGGTGATTTAGTTAATATAAGATTATATACTAAATAAGCAAATCAAACTATTTTGAAAATGAGCCAAAGTCTAAACCAACATATTTTGAAAATCTATTAATATGAGGAAATACTATTAAGGAAATACAATATTTATATATCTACATTTATATTCCAGACCGGATGCTTCATATTTTGTGATGTACTTTAGCGACGGTGGACATAGCACAAACAATGCTGATGTTGTAAGCACTGTACTTGAAGGTGTTGCAGAGTAGGTTTTATTCATCTTAAGTTCTAAATCCATTCAATGTATTTTCAGCCTCAATAAGTGCATTATGCATGCATAATTTTTAAAATGTAATAATGAAGTAATTACTTGTCTTTTATTGTATTAGTTTGCCAAACAGATATTGGTATCACGTATTTAACTGCATGCTAGAAAATTGTCTATCAAATAGTTCTCCTGTGTATATTACTAGTACAACAAAGCTTACCGAATATATACTTTGAGCATCTTATTGTTTCGAACATTAACGACGCTTTTACCGTTTGAAAACAGCATCTTGGTTGTTGCGGTACCCGGTGCCAGATGGGACACTCTCGAACAATTTTGTCCGTTTCCTGAGCAATGGTTCTACTACATTGAGAATAATGACTGCTTTGATTTTATCAACAGCAAATAGAAACCATTCATTGATAAACGTTATAGTTGAAATACGCAGCTACTATAGCAGCATGAAAGCTCCTACTTGGTTGGTGATCGAATAAATTGTTATGAAGGAGAAATACCTATTTTTTTAAAAATATGTATACTTAGAATTTTCAATATGATATCCTATTATGTATAAGATGTTTTTCATAAATTTATGTGTACATATTGCTATATAAATAAGAGCAACTATTCCGTTCTCGCCATAAATAGCGATGTTTGGCATGTATATCGAACAGCTCTGAGAATGACCAATCAAGCATTTTAACATTGGATTATGAAAATTCGCGGCGGATCTTAAATTAAGAATAAACCAATTAAAAAATCAAATACAAAGAAAATATCGAATACGTCTGTCGATTTATTGACACTTCAACTTATTGTGAAAGGGACCGTCTCTCAACCATTGTTCTGAATCCACCATGTCCTCTTCGTTAGACTCAAAGTTTATAATCACGGCTATGTGAAAAGTTCTTCCGGTGACAATCCTCCCTCCCGTTATTTCATCCTAATATAAAGGTATATATTCACCGACGTACGCCACGATCAAAAAATACGTCATAACAACGTCATATTGAGACGTCGATATAACGTCAAATTGTCAAAGCTGGCATTGGTATTGGTAAGCATTCGACTTTGTATGACATGCGTTAACCCACGCCTAATATTGTTGGTTGATTGAAAGCGGATTGCGTTTTGCATCATTGTTACGTTTACGACAGTTAAATACATATCTAATATCCTATTTTTTATTATTATCTTATTTTATCTTTGGATTTTTATTCCCGCACATTATGATAGATATATCAACAAACGCATTAATTTATTTGAAAAGTAAAATAAAATGAAAGCAGAATATAGCAAAATGAAATAAAAGTCTACTTAATATACATATACGGCATGTTTGTTTATGCATCTCTTCCATAGAGGGACACTCAACGATTTACTGTTTTGTTTTGCATCAAAGTGTTTATTCGGAAGTTGCAAGCAAGAAACGCAGAAATGCTATTGCAAGCAAATATACAATCTCCTACCAGAATAAAGATTTCAATAAATCAAATGTTGTAAGGTTATTCTCTCACATATTCGTTTATAGATACTTAATTTAGACTAATCTACATTGGTCGATAAATTTGTAAACACAATCCCAGAGTAAAATAATCGTTTTCGAAAAAAAAAATATTTGTTCTGTTCTGAAAAAGTTGCAAGCAAGGAAGAGCTGCTACAAGAATAAAGATTTACCCGAATAAACCGTTGAGTGCCCTCGTTCCATAGATCAAGGGTTCACAAAATCTATGAATGTTTGACCTTTGATATAGCCCACAAACCAGATTATATTTAGGAAGAACTGGCGGTATTTCATGATGTTCAAATAACGTCAACGAAACATCGTCAAAATTTCGGCGAAATCCATTGATGTAATTTTTATTTTTATACTCAAACTAGAACATACCATAAAGTACTTTTGAACCGGTCGCGACTATCATGTTGCTATTGTAATGATTAGTTCTTTATAACAAAATGTGCATTTTATGCAATAACATATCATATTGTTTTACTCTTATATGTGAGCATTTCAGATTTAATGATAATGATTTATTCTCAAAATTCAACTTGTTGTTAACAGCGCCGTCCGGCTCGTCACAGACTAATGGTTTAAAAATGTGTATTGTTGAATATTCCAAAAAATGAGCTCACATAATCTACTTGTTACAACGATCGCATCACTTGCATTTGCATTAGAGCTAAGCCAGGTGGAAATCTTTAATCTTATTTTTCTAGTTAATTAATTCTAGTTGTTCGATATATTTTTTATCCTTTATCATTTCCGTTCGCAGTCGTTCGTCACATTATTCTTCGACAGAAAACTTACTCTTCTATCAGTGTGTACCTCTGTGTCCGCGCGTTGAAAGGTTAGGGTTTTGAAATGTAAGGTTTCTTGAAATACCATTGTTACTTTTTTGTAGGCCGACGAATTCAACAAATGTCTTTGCATACCAAATAACTCTATCATAATTCGGCATAAGAGAACCGTACATTACATAGCACAAAATATGTTATCAAAGTCTTACAATTTGTTAAAGTCGTGAACAAGTGAAAAATGTTTGAGTCAATCTTGTTAGAAAAATGTCTTTTGATATAGGTAAGATTAATGATGTTACGATCACACATTTGCACAAGCGTGCCCTGAACGTAACGTTTCGGCCACACTCATGCGACGTTGACGCGCATTTATCCCTGTTTCATTATAAGCATATAATCAAATATTACGGTTCTTGTTTATTATTGAAATGTCGCTAAGTCCATATTAAACAAACACAATATTTTTTTAAATACGTGTTCAGACAACCATCATTTTGATCATTTCATGAAAATGACAGAAAAAAGAGCTATTTGATTATAATGTTATTTCTCAATTTAGTAATTTTATACTTTTTTTTCATGACTCAGGATCAAATATTGACAGAGGTGCCAATGATTTTAGCACTTGCGAAATGTGTAGTGTATCAGTAAAAATACGCAAAAATATTTCCCGATGTTAAACATTTTCAGAAAAAAGATTAATTGAATCAATTATAACGTTTATTTTTTGTTTTGTATATATGAGAGCGGGTTCAAGTGTGAACCTTAGAGTGGAAACGTCGAACGTGATTCGTAAGACCAAAATAAGCTATAATCAGATGACATGAATACTTAATCAAGCTAAACTTCGTAACGCTTGGTAACGAACTAGCGTTTTGATACGTTTAGTTTACAGTTTCGTTGTATCCATAGAGTTCTACTTCACTGCTTTTGATAATGAACTTCAGGCTAAGTTAGATAAAGAACTTGGTCATCTATATTAATTAAAACATTGTGCAGATGTATCGGCTGCGCTTCGGACCTGTACAATATTGGAATAAATGAATTGACCTCGAACTTTATCCTTAACATGATAAATTGTTTGTTGAGTTATATAAAGTTACCCAAGTGTGTAATCATGATCAGAATCATGTCGTCCCTTGCCAGAAGTACTCAGCGATTTATTCTGTGAAATGTCTTTTCTAACCGAATAACTATTTTGCTGGCATTTTTATACATTTCTTAACGTTCTTAGAAAAGTACAATTATTCCTAAGATACTCGTGTGTTGGTTTCCTCTTTTGAAATTATAAGAAACATTGAACAGCTGCAAAACACATCTAAATATCCTACGACATTTTCTGAAACAAAGAGGCGATTATAATTTATGGGTGTATTCTTTCCATCTTTTTTAGATGGCAAAAACGCTATCTTTGAAACTGAAATATATCTTATTGATCATATTGAGCCTAGATTATACATACATGTGTTAGATATACATGTAAATTGTTCTTTTAAATATTTATAAAATATGGACATTTTGTTTCAATATGGAACAGTTTACCTAGTAGATTTAAAGGAAATAAACTTAGATTCTAAGTCCAATAATGATGCGACCAAGCTTAGATTTTTTCTGTGACATCTACGAAATTCAAAGAAATTAGATAAAATACGAAATTGCTTGGTTATCTACATTTTTTTAATTCAAAAGCTATCCCAACAAATATTGCCAACCAGAAATTAATAAAACATAAGTAAATAAAAACAAAAAAAGCTGCTAGTTTTTCACATCATTGACTCATGCTCTTATTGGTTGATCGATGAAAACATTGGGACTTATTTACAATAACTTGGCTTTTAATTGATTTCGCCTGCCGGTTAATTACTTAATTGCTGTACCACTAGACGCCATTCAACAAAATACGAAAGACCGATATCGAAATAATACTAGGAACGGGCACCAAATTGGCAATTTTCAAATACATGTAAGCCGAGGGATGATTTGATTGCGTCAATTGCATAACCTCATCGGTTCGAGGGTGGGGTCAAACGAACGGCTATTATGCGAAAACACGTGGGATGAAATCCATCACACTCATACATTTTATAAACGAGCTATCGATATATAAAATGACATTGGTTTGATTTCTCAATGTGTAATAATAATAATAATAGTAAACATTTCATAATGACAGTAAAAGTGCGCAATCAAATCATCCCTAGATCTACATTTCATTAGAGGAGAAAATATCTAAGGAAGATTTTTATATTAAATGAAGGTTCTCATCACCGTGTCATAATCTAGTCTATAATCTACGATGTATATGTCAAAGTGGAAGTCTGTTATGGGGACTCTATACGGGCTTGTTCACCCGGAAAGCGACAAGTGGCAATATATTTATGCCGAGTGAAATAAACAACAATATAATGGTGATAATAATTATTAATTAAGCAAATTATAATCGATTTGCACTAGACCTCATCGAATATGTAGTATTAGAAAGATGAATAATTTACGATTCTAAAATTCGCGTGGATTCTGGTTTTTTTTTTAATAACTTGCGGTGTCTCCTTTTTTGTACATTTTATGAATATAGACCAAACATTTATGTATAACTTCCCGAAAACATGTGTGTTCCGGGGTGCGCAAAAATACAGCACCAGGGTATTGATTTAGTCTTCTGCAATCGAGCAACCACCACTCCCCAAGCCTCCCCACCCTTGCCCCCGTTTCCTCAGGCAAAATGGCAAAGTCATATATCTTTATATTACGCAGTAGCAGCACAGGGAACCTGTTCCATTGTGAGCTATTTCGAGCTGTTTTCCCTTACAAATCCGGCCCTTCAATATTTTCCATATGAGCTATTCAAAACGCAACTAGTTTTATTTTTTAAAACATAACTAGCTTTAAGGTGCGTTTAGGTGTTAGTTGTCCATATAGAATACATTGGGTGACAGGGTTGGTTAGGGGAAAGCACGAGCCTCTTGTGTGAACATGCCCTAAATTATGGTTGAAACACCTCACTTTAATGAATAGTACTCACATATAGTGAGAGAGGAAATAGTTTATTTATGGAATCGAGAGAAATCATCAAAGGAAAGTCAGTCACCTGATACGGACAAATCATGAATAGCCCATGTAACATAGATCTAAGAGCAAGAGAATCGATCGTTTCTCTTTTTTATGAAACGAGAAGGTATAAATCATTCATGTGAAACCATATAAAATGCTTGTTGTTGAGTACAGAGGGAGAAAGAAGTCTCAGTAGTAAACTATGAGCGGGTGGAGCTTATCGGCATATTTGTCCTCGATATATTGTCCTAGACCAACCAAAAGGGCTTCAGATTAAAATTCTGTTGTTACCATAGAGTCTATCGTTAAATGTATAAATTGCCTTTATACAAATACTATCTTCTATCTATTGTGGTGCATCATGCAAGGCTCATTTTGGATGAACTGCGGACACTGCAAATTTTACAGCAAATAATGTAACCCGTACAAAACCGTTGTATTGATTCTATTTTCCAAAGCGATCGCAGCAATTTCTGCTCCAATCTGGCCGCTTAGTTAAACGCTATCACTGGTTATGAGACGCTTCACTTCCGTTTAACCGAAAGGTTACATTTGAAAAAATGTGTAGAATCGATAAAACTGATATATTAGAAACAACCGGTCATCGATGAAGCATATAGACGTTTTGTTAATGTTTGATCAACTCAATAACAAACTTTCATACCATGTGTGTGTTAGATAAGGTCATTTGATACATTAAATCAAAGTTTATTACATATCTGAACCCTTTTGCGCTATAAAAACTGATTTTATGTGGACAATTAAAATTACCCATAAATATTGGAAAACCGTAAAAAATGAACTGGTGTTTTGATAATAGAACTCTGACTTTAATTCAGCATGCGTAAAGGCTTGTGGTATAATATAATGAAATACAATTATATCCAAAAATATTTGAAATATGACGTTGTTTCCGTACTGTAAATGTCAAAAAGAAGAATGTACATATTAAGTCAAATATTCGCATTTTGTGTGTAGCATATGATGGTCACACTTGAAACCTGTTTTACTGAGCAAGATTTATGTGACTAAATTTGGTCATATGTTTCTATGGATATCTATGCGAATAAAATAAAACCAGTGTTTTAAAAATATCATATAATATGGAAAATATTTCAAAAAAGTGTTTTATAATTAAAACAATGTATTTCAGCTATAAATGTCGCATTTTCCTCAATAACTCATTCTTAGGTGTCTAAATGTGTTTATATTTTAAACCGAGCGTCGGACACATCAATCCTTACCATTTGGGGCCCTACCATCTCTGATTATTTTGGACCCTTCTACCCTTTTGGGACCTGGCAACATCGGAAGCCTCTCTAGCTTTTCCTCAACAAACACAATGTATACCTTTTGGGAAACCCAAAAAGCAACTTGATTTTAACACGCAACGAACTTTAAAGTATCGGTTTAGGTTTCCACAGAAATACAATTAAAAATAGGGTATGTGTTTTTAAGGATAGGGCTAGAAAAGCTACTTGTGTGGCCAGACCCTAATAAATACGCTTCGATTCCCTGTCACGACGCTCGACCCCATATTGTCAGACCGTATATTTCTGCTTAGGGCCTGGTTACATTGAAAGCTTATGAAAGAGACCAAAGTCTCCCTTTTCCTGGTAATATCCTACATTATTTTATCAATAAATGTATCTCTCATATACATTATTGCGATACCCCCCCCCCCCAGACAAAACAATAATATTAATAATGATAATAAAAACCCTGGGGGGAGCA